>VOMN01101503.1:0-14766 GCA_014899125.1 Orchestia grillus
TACTGATTTAACGCACATAGACCTGATTTACTGATTTAACACACATAGACCTAATTTACAGATTTAATGCACATAGACCTGATTTACTGATTTAACACACATAGACCTGATTTACTGATTTAACGCACATAGTCCATTTCTAAGAGAGCAGTTTCGGAAGGGATGGCCAGGTTATTATGGTCGGCACTCGATGGACCCATAGAACGGCGCGGAAGGGCACCTGCTTCCATGAGGAGTGCACAATTGGTGCGACAAAAACTGGACACCTCTGAGCTAGGTGACTTCGGTCAACGTCGGCCTCACAGGGTGGCAGTCTGAAGGTAGGAATCCTGCGTATCACTCAAGGGAACTCATGCATTTCTTCATTCATACATTACTTACGGGAACTCATACATTTCTTCATTCATACATCACTTAAGGGAACTCATACATTTCTTCATTCATACATCACTTAAGGGAACTCATGCATTTTTTCATTCATGCTTCACTTGCGTGAATTCATACATTTCTTCATTCATACATCACTTAAGGGACCTCATGCATTTCTTCGTTCATGTATCACTTAAGGAACCTCATGCATTTCTTCATTCATACATCACCTATAAGAACTCCTACATTTCTTCTGCTTGGAAAATGCCTCGCGGTAACTTGAAGGAAAACATAATTCATCTTTACAGGCTCTCTAACCTTCCTCGGAAGCCCTGGCTGAATATTTGAAGGTAAATTACCTTTCTGCTCCACGTTTAAATATTTCAAAACATCAAAAAGTCTCAAAGAGATAGTCGAGTCAATTTATCCATAAAACTTTGAAGTCCGGAAGGTTCATATCAAAATTGGAAAAAGATTGCTAATCCAGTGATTTGAGCTGGCAAGTGCACAATTGAAGTCACGTATGTGCTTAAATTCTTTCAATTACGTAACTTCATAAACGGGTTGAATACATGCCTATTCAATGGTAACACCTCTAATGAATCTTTATTACGAAATAACCGAAAAATATGCAATTTAAACAATTTATGCAAGACATTGAAACTAAGCTATTTTCAAGCAACTGGTACGCAGATGCCATCTCTCATCTGTAGAACCTGCTTACATTGAGCTCTCAATTTTTATGTAGTCGTGGAACTAAGATATTGCAATACTTTCAAAAAGGGAGAATGCGTTGAATTTTCCGTCTTGAAACAGTCGATTCAATTAAATTCTTCAATTCATCAGCGTAAATAATAGTGTGCTTACCTCCTAGCCCTGGAGGTCCACGGCTCGACTCCCAGGGGAAGCGTCCTTCCCTTACCATAGGAAGATTAAACACGGCTTGCCTAAAAAGGCGGCACATCAGTCCTTCCGGGGATGCCATGCTCCAACTAATTCCTAATTCCAAGGTTTTCAAGATTATGTATTTGAAGGCATGAAAAGGGTCGATCTGGGCGAGTTACACAGGGTGACACAGTAAAACTTGAACTTTAAAATACTTCTCTTGTTTTATAGGAGTATGCATCCGTTCGTGAACGTCGACCTATGAGGATATATACTCAAATAACCTGATCCCGGTTCTTCGTCATTCCTCATTTGATTGTAATCCTGCATCTGATGTAAATTACTTGTGGTAAATAAATGTTTTAAATGTTTCTAACTTTTGAAGAACGTAGTTGAAGCCTAAAGAATCTACAGGACGCAATTTTCAAACACTGATTATTTGAATTACCGTCTGTCAAAAGACAAGTTGTTGTGGCTCACTTGTTGACAATAAATTCTTTTGTTGGATTTTTTCCATTTACATTGGGTTTTTAGAAAGCTCCGATTTTTCTGTGTTATCTTGTATTTCAAGCTTAAGTAGTTATAAAACATCAATTCATCAACTAACATATACGAGAACATCATAAACATCGCCATAAGAATGTAGCACACCCGATAACCTTTTGCGTGTAGCTTGACTACACAAAAGCGCAAATTAATTCGGAAAAACTCGAAAAAAAATTATTGGGAATTTTTCCTTTGCAATTTACAAGCACAGGTGATGCCTACGGAGGTGAATAACCTGCGCTCATTCTGCAGATGAAGACTTTGTTGGTTGGTGAGATAAAACAACTGCATCGATGAACGTTTTCTCGTTTTCAAGAATGAGTAATTCATTACTTTAGTCATACCTAAAGAATAAAATCTCATAAAATTTAAGCAAATCCCAAGGGTTGGTTATCAGGGTACTACGAGTTACCCGTGACTACTTTAGCTGTAAACATACGTTATGCAGGCTTAGTGAATTGTGTGGGCAGATGGACAGGCTCGGTTGTTGTTAGGACATCCCATCATTCCCCGTAACGTGTGATGCTGCAGATTCCCTCTTAACGTTACGTTTGTAGATGTTTTCGTAAAGATATTCCTAGAAAAAATTGTGACATCGATCCTGTGAAGAATAAAGTTCAGTAAACTGAACTTTCGTGTCTCAAAAGTCGATTGGAGTATTTTCCTCAATGGTCGTGCTTTTTAAATTTCCTAAATAGATTCGTTTGCACCAGAAACTGAACGTTCATGCAAGTGTAAGAAGCTGAAAGCGTTTCATAACCAAGTGCTATTGAAGAACAAAAGTTTGAAGACAACGGATGAGAGCTATGATCATTAATATGTTCATAGCTCAAAATAAATATTTCTTCATAATAATATGTCAATAAACATTTCCTCAAAATAAACATGTCCTCATCATAAAACTGTTCTCAAAATAAATAAGTACTATATTGCTAGTGATGATCGATGATTCGAACTTTGGAGATATCAATACATCAGTGACAATTTATGTCTCTTCTACCAGGGCAAATAATGGGAAATACGAAGCATAATTGAGCCCATTCAACTCCTCCGCTGAATGAACAAAATGGAGCGAAGAACTGAATAAGTTTTTCACTGCTCTTCGAGCCCCCGCACGTCCTCAACGCCACTGATTGGTGAATTTGGCATATTTATGCTGAAATAAATTCGGCATATTTATGCGGAAATAAATTTGGCATATTTATGCGGAAATAAATTTGGCATATCTACGCTGAAATAAATTCGGCATATTTATGCTGAAATAAATTTGGCATATTTATGCTGAAATAAATTTGGCATATTTATGCTGAAATCAAAGTGTTTTTCCTGATCACTGATCCCTGAGGCTTTGCAGTGTTGTCGAGAAGCCCTCGCAGAATTAGTTCACTTCTTACGATTCCGTAAAATCCAGTTCCGATAGGATAATACGGTGTGCTAAACAATAATGTGCTGCTAAAATAATAAAATGCTGATAAAACTGTACAATAACGGCAGCAATTTTGCATTAAATTCTGCCAAGTCAGAAAATAAAGAATATTTTCTTGAACGAGAGGAGAAATTTAATGCCTACATACATGGTGATTAGGCAAACTTTGACGTAGATTTTGGGCGGTCTAGAACCCCGGCTGTTTCCCGATAAACAAAGATAAGAAGATGCACCCATTTAACGACTTCCTTCCTTCGTTATATTAGAACTGCACAAAGAAATTACAAAAGCTCGATTGAAATCAAAATTCTCAACTGATTATAAAGAAGACTCTAGCTCAGATACTCAACCTTGAAAAAAAGGCAGTATTTTAAATACTTATGAAGAGGACAGCAATCCTCCCTATAGAATAAGGAAGGTCGCCTTTGTTCCACTGAGAATTTATTGCATTTGTTGAGACCAAATACAGATACGTTGTATGGTCAAAATGCCCATACAGTATTAACGGAACGTAGACAACATCGACAGGGTCACTTTTCGGCCAATAATATTTAGTTTCAAGAGCAGGTAAGGCAAGTCGCTCAGGTGTCAATTACGAATATCGTAAGGAGTACCAAACGGGCACAGCTTGACTTGGCAGAGCTAACGCTCTTTGTGGAATTCCAGAGTCGTGTTCATAAAGAAGGAATGCCACGTTATTACACAAGGTCTAGCAAGTGGAAGAACTGATAAGCCTCGTTTGGTGTTCGTTATATTTCCTGTAAGCCATGGGCTACTTTTTATAATCTGAAAAATATCGGAGCCTATAAATATAATAACAGTTGTAGTTTTAATAACATTATGAATATCATGACTGTCGCCGTAGCTGTCGTAGCTACTGGATCAGCCTCAATGAGCTCCATCATGGAAAGCACGGATGAAACATTAACGTTACATGTGCCAATATCGTCAGTACGCCGATTCTTACAAAAGACTACAATTCACGCTTAAAAGCTTTTAAAATCAAGGATTAAATAGAGCTGAAATTCAAAAGTAACGGTCCCCAAGATAAAATAAATCTAAAGATGCCCCGAAATGATTATATGTTGGCCATAAAAACAGCTCGTTAACCTTGTCAATTGTGTTGTTTTACATCGAACTGAGGTTATGATGCAGTTTCTGCGCACTTATTTTAAGTGGTAAATGAATCCGGAGCGACAGTGCGACTGGACTATACATTACGGCAGGAAAAATGATCCGTGTTGAGTCTTGGA
Source organism: Orchestia grillus (assembly GCA_014899125.1). Lineage (NCBI taxonomy): Eukaryota > Metazoa > Arthropoda > Malacostraca > Amphipoda > Talitridae > Orchestia > Orchestia grillus. Next base: position 4,480 of record VOMN01101503.1, read on the forward strand.
TTGGCGAATATTCGCTGGTCAATATGGACTTCACATAGTTTTCTACTCTTGCTCATTAAGAAAGTAATATTTTTACATACGGGTTTCAATCAGTTTCAATTTCAGTTCAAAAAAACATTTTATTCATTTCCGGCATGGCTAAAGTTTCAGATCTTATATCATAGTATATCACGTGCAAATAAACTGTTGTGTGGTACTTCTGTGGCTCTGCACGAGCTTTCGATACTTAGGTTTCCAACTGTAAAAACGAAATGTAGATTATATACGTACGTAAATATCTTACCTACCATTTTTCGTGATTTGAGAAGTAAAATATTTTTGAAAATCAAGGCTCAAATAGAAACTAATTTTTTTTTCCGTGAGCAGTGTGATTCCAGACATCTGATTTTACACATAACTACAGTTCATTTCTTTGGAACACATGCACTGTCAATCAGCAGAAGCTTCAGCAGAAATTACTATAGGACAGATTAGATTTGCCCATCGTAACTTTTGGTGGCAGACTTGATTTTTACTATAACTTGTCGAGTAAAACTTCATCATAAATTGGGGACTCGACCAGCACGTATGCAGTGTTACTTTCGCTAGTCATCGGTTGCGGCAGCCGTAAGAGAGCGTCAGCAGTTCAAGGTCTAGGACCCACAAAAACTGCAGTAAGAAACCAGTTTTCAGCAATCATCGGTTTGCAATAATGCCGACAAAAAATTCCAATCTCTCGGTCACACACGAAAAAACTTACTGTAGACTTACGTAGGCTGCGATTTAAGCGGACCCTCTAAAAATGTATGTGAACTGAACACTCCGAGTGACATTACTCTGTATGTGTAAAAATCTATTAGGATTATCATTTAAATGAAAATAATCTTGGGCGCAGGACGTTTCGTTTCGGTGGAGGCACATTCACTGTTTTAGTCTCTGACCTCTGAGCCCGGGATAACTTTTTTATCTATAACTTCTTATAGCTTTCTGTCTTCTAAGTTTATTTATCATTCGACAAATTTATCGATAGCGAAGCGAATGAGTTAGACTTGAGGTATGGGGAGACATCAAATCCCCAGACCTTTGAACGGCTGAGAGCATCTTAACCGACATTTGAAAGCTCGCATATTATTGTCTGACTGCAGAAAATTTGTACAGATTTCATCCAGAAATAAATTGAATGTTGCAAAAATTTTCCAAAGAAACCTTGGAATTTTGGAATTAGTTTGGACCCCACGCCAAAGGTCATACTGATATGCCCCATTTTCAAAGTATATCGAGTCTAATATTCCTTTCCCAAAAAAATTCCAAACAAAAGATATTAATGGGTGCATAAATTTACATGTTTACCATACGCTTGCATGTACGTTTTCGTGGACAACATCCTACCTGTCACTATGGAGTACATTGCCGACAAAAAGTTAAGTCTACCATTGACTATAAAAAATAATCCCAGTTTTTGCGTAGAAAATCTTAGTCACGGCCATTTCTTCACCTAGATTTTACTCCATGATTGCACAGAAACCGACCAGCAAGTTCGTAGACGCTCTGGTGATGTTTTTATGCACATTTCTTTCAACATGCGGACCAAATGAAGCATAAGTTTCTTTTTTTAGTTAATTTAAAAATGAGTAACATGACAAATTGAGCCCCCGATAAATGCCAGGATTTCGTGATTTCAAAAGGTCAAGTTTTCCGGTCCAGGTAGCATGCATCTGAAGTCGTCTGAGAAAAATGTTTTTCATGGCAGATGTCACTGCACAGCCGCCTAACTTCTAATATGACTCGATTATGACAGTGAGCTATGTTTCTGTACCCGTCGTAAACTGTCGCATTCATATTGTTTTCATTACGCGCTCGTGAAGTGGGACTAAGATTAGAAATCGTCGATGGTCGTACAAATTCAGTGACACGAAGCATGGTGTTGTTTACTCTGTTAGCATCAATAATAATAAAATGTAAGTTCTTGGTTATTGTACATCGACCACATTTGTACGTGTCTTCTGTATTTGTGCAAATGCATTGTACAGAACTATGTACATGAAGTGCAATGATATGTATGTTCCCTGTAGTAGCTTCAATGAGGCTCTAAAGCTTTGGGTAAAAAAAGATCTATATCTGAATGAAGCATAAATTCGCCTTTGAAACATTCTTAGAACATCCTGCATGATGCTCACACTCATTCCTTCACAGATGATAAAAGTATTTTGTTGTGAAATACTGAGTAACAACGAACGGTTTTACGCTCGTAGAAATAATATATGTAAACAATACTTTTGTTTCTCTCATATTCCAGAGCTTTGTTAAACTTCTACACAGCAAGTGACAGGAAAGACAGTAAAGTTTCTTCCCCAGCCGTACAATAATTTGACACTAAAGCCGATTTCTTCTACGTATGGAAAAGAGGTGTTCCACATCATGAAAGTCACGAAAATCTGCGGCCTATTTAATGGTACTCTATTTTGAAGTCATTTTAATGTACAGACCAGTAGTGCTAAGTTCTTCATCGCGTGCACATGCATTGAACAAGACAGTATATGGAATTTTCAAACAGAGTAAAGCTAATTACAAAACCACGATTTGATCAGCATTTTAAGATACAAACATAGCAAAAAATATGTATTTGAACGTACATTTACTCTATAGTTTTACAGTCAAGTACTCTCTAAAACTTGGCTATCGCAAGCCATCTCATAAGTTTCTACTCTCAAAGAAGAAAGCATGGGATGTTTTTGAAATTCAAATGTATCTACTTATGTAAATTGTGATTTTAACATTTCAATTTCGAGTGAAAGAATGCTCCTGCAGGACTGCAAAGCACCTCAGGCGCGTCCTGTCTCAATTCCGACCCTTCCTAGGGCCCGCCAAACTACACAGGAATCCAAGAAAATGTAGTCACTCTTCGTAATTCAATAATAAAAAAAGCAAAACTCATCGCATCTAGACAAATTGTCAGGGATTCTCCCCTACCGCTGGCTAATTGAATAATCGCTGCAATTCTGCATAAGATTAGGAGGTGTAAGTCTTCTCGTATCGAAATTTCTTGTGTTGAATGAAAAATGAGTGAACTTGTTTGGGCCCTTCTGTATATATATAAATATATATATACTTAATAGCAGAGCCATCATAAAGTGTCAGAACTCGTCATGGAATTGTAATAGAAAAGGGATTACCGAAATGCTCGAAGAATTAGGGACGCATTTGAGAAAGCCCATTAGCGACAAGGACTGAGCTATAAACAAGCTGGCAGAAATCAACGAAAAGCAACGAGCGATTGATTGGGGTTGAGATTTTATCTACTTTCGAACTGTAAATGTACACCATTCTTTTAGTCTTTTTAGCCTAGAAAGTAAAAATTTCGCGATGCTCACCAGCATATAAAAGGTATATTAGCATTTGCCGTGTGATTAGTTTCTGAAGGGTTAGCCCTATGCACTTGAAAGATCCCGTGAATAGATTTTTCCCCGTTTCAGCGTTGATAAATAGTGTTGACGAATATACTACAGAGTGAACGATCCCTCATTTTTTTGTGATAATAACATCGCTGAAAGGCTAACAATTGGATTTTTGTTCTTCCTCACAGAATTATAGGAACAAAAAGGTAGGTTTACATATAAAAATAAATACTATGTAGGTTATCCTGAGAAAATACATCCATACAGAACCAACAGTGAAGATCTCAGTACATAGTCACTGAGGAAGCACATCAGACTTTACATAAAACTCAAGAAAAAATTAATGGATCGCCATTTGCAACACGTGCGTCCAGATTGTCATACTCAAGAAAATATTCAGTGTATTAACGGCGGCACGATCAGCCCCATCATTTAATACCATTTTTCTTTTATCGTGAGTAAAAAATCGTCTGTGACTCTGCCAAGAAGATGACACTCGTTATTTTTACCGTTAGTATTATTACGGTCTTGGTTTAACCCCCGTACCTACACACCTCTTGTTTGGCAGGGATCAACGCTTGTGGCATTTTTGTTGCTTTTTTTAAAGTGAAGAATTAGAGGATCTTGAAGAGTTTTTCTGTGATTCAGGAGCTCACGTGTAAACTATTTGGAGCTCTTACGCCCGAAAGATATCATGTATTATATTTATGGCGTTATTCGCATTTTTCTAAGTTCTGTATGCTAACTCATTTACCATTGATCGTGTACTTCAACTCTTTCTACTGCTTTTACTCACCATTCACCAGAAATGGTTTTAGAAATGGCCGAGTTTTCAAAACTCATTGAAGGTGTCGAGCGATGTGGAAGGTATCGTGCGTGTACTCCAATTTAAAATTGATCTTCAATGTGTGTTTTAGCATGCAGCAATTGATACTGAAAACCGTTCTCGTTATAAAGTGCAAAAATACCTTCGGAATTAGAATACTTCGAACTCAGTTTCCTAGAACTGTTACGTCATGTTCGGTTGTTTAACAGAACGTCAGGAAAAACAAGATGCATACATATGCATTAATGATGTAGAGCTTGCGAGGCAGTCGCAGTCGCAATGCCTCTGAAATGCCAGTAGTACTCCAGAGACAACAATGAAGGTTAGACTCTCGGTTGCATAAGAAGCGCAGCTTCGCCCTGGTCGAGCCGACCGGCAAAAAGGGAGAAACTTCATCCCAACCTGTGACCTGATGCGGTCAAGTTCTATGCTGGTTAAGTCGGTCTCCTTGAGGAAACTGATGCATAAAAGAGCCGGTCGCTAGACAGCAGCAGCATTTTCTAGTCCAGCGAGTCAACAGAAGCTTGAAATGATTTTTGTGAGTGTTGCGTGAACTGTTTGCTTTGTAACGCAGAGAATCGTTTGGTCACATTCAAATCATCGGGTTCCCACTGGCACAATCAAATTTCGTTCGTTAGCCTTTCAGTTCTATTTATTAGTGCACAGATTTTGTGGTTTTCCACACATCGACTGATTACTGATATAGAAGTTCAGTTAACCGGGGGTAATGATATTATTAAGGACAGTAAAAGGTACCTGTGACCGTGTGTACTGAAATTTTGTGGGTTACTTCGGTCTAGTGAAACTGCCCATCAAATGAATTCCGTGATCACTGAAGAGTTTACCAACATCAATCCTTGGTTATACAGTACATAGCCGACAGTAAATAAAGCCTTTAAGTGATTCTCTTTGACTAAGTTGATCTTGAATACTTTGCAAACACTACCGTGCAATTTTATACGTAAGTAACGTAACAGATAACACATCAAATTGCAACGTAACTCGAATGACAGAAATTGTCGATCCGTAATTTCTATCGCCAAACGAACACTTATGTTAACTTGTAATGTAATATGGGTGCAATGAACTTGAAATATCACGCAGCATTGGACTGATTTGAACGTTGAAGTTGGCTCAGATTTTGTAAAGGGTGCGATCGAAATGTACAAAATTTTAGTCACGCGCACATAAGGAATGACTCCTTGCATCTTTATTCAAGAATATCTAAATTAGGCCGTTGGTAAATAGATTTTAGATACTACTTTGGCTCGGAACTAATGGTTCTAATGGTGGAACTAATGCTGGGTATTTTCCAAATGGATGACACTATGTATTTATTATCTCATATGATAATTGCACTACATATGAATTGTTAACATTTAGTATTTTGGGCTGCAACAAATTATCGACACTTAATCAATAAGTAGTGTTATGCATGTTATGTTTGATAATCAATCCAACAACAGCTGACGACTGTACATGACGAATACAATATTTCAAGATTGGAATGATAACATTCAATCAAATGCTTATAAGTATCTCAATTGACTCCATATCTGTTGCAAGCGAAAACTACGAAAAAAAATTCATTCTTTTGCGAGAAAATTTGATAGGGTAATGAACGCATCGTCACCCGGATGTATGCACAGAGCTTGAGGAATTTAGTCGCAGAATATTGCATGTTGGCCTGTAACAAATGTGTTTGAGTGAAGAAATAAAAAACATAAAGTCAAATATGTTTTGGCATGTTTAGCAAAGAATAACTAAGTATGGTCTTTTAACAAACGATCCTTACCTGGGTTTCAAATGTTTAACACGGAAATTTAATCAACCGAAATTGATAAATCTGAGCTAGTCGATATCGGGCAGTGAGGTTAATAGATTTTCGAACACGGACATTATAGTACTCATTTCCATTGTTTTCCGCTTAAGTTGATTCATGAAAACGTACTGAATTTTAGTTTCAATACTTGAAAGTTATAGATATCCCTACAATCTTCTTAGCCCATCTGTTATCGAGCCAAATCGTATTCGGAATAGAGCTTAACCGTCCATAAATGCGTTGTTGTTCATACATATCGTAATCCTGGGAAAAATATTGAACAGTTTTAATTTAGTTCTACTTATCAGTATGAACGCCCCGAATTGAAGTGACGTATCGATGCTTGATGTCGATTTTATGTCTAATTAACATATAGTTGAAGATTTTCTACAATGTGGTGGTACAGTATAAAAAGCAAAGTAAAACGCAAAAATGAAATGGTTCCAAAGCGAAAACCAATATCATATTCGCTAAGCTTTGTAATTGCAATTCAGCGAATTAAAATAATTCACGCAATTCCTTCGTTGACTCTGAGGCGTTGAATTTTAAAATTTAATTTTACGAATACTCAAAACGTGACGTATTTCATGAGATAAAAACTTTGCAGTCTTTGTGAAGACTGGGTCTTAATATCGACATGCTTTGGTTTTTGTAAGGCCCGCTACAGATCGGAATATACAGACAGAACTGCCGAGTGTTTCTCTTAGTTTTTTTAAATTTCAATGGCAGATATGCTTTGGAAACTTATTAGGAGTTCCTTATACTGTGAGTATGAGCTGTACATCGATGGCAATGATTTCAAACGATTTTTGTACAGGTACAGGCCAATGACACTAATAACTCTCCTATCTATCTTTTGCGTCGGAGCATCTATAACTATTGCCGCCCAAGCTTTCACCATTTTCAACATTTCTCGTTAAGGCGAGGAAAATGTTATACTGATTGTAACAGGTTTATTTCCATGGATCCATGAATCATGGTCAATGAAATCCTGAATCAAGGTCATGGGTCAATGTAATTATGGGTCAAAAGGTTGACGAGACGTAACTCCCGGCCACTCAGTAAAGGTAATATTTTTGGTCCCGATTTTTACTTGAGCTTGAATCGCATCGCATGTTATCCTTAAAACCGTTTGACAGTCAATGATCAATGTCTTAAAAACGCTTTGGTTAGCTGCTTTTCTGAGCAGAAAAAATGAGTCTGTTTGAATATTTTAGTCAAATTGACTACGAGTACATGGAAATAAAACTGAAGTGTAATATTGAATTTGAGCATTCATCGGTAGTGTCGTACATAACGCGTGGCGGCGGGGCTGTGCCTTAAATTTTGTCCATGCGATTTTGACTTCGTGATGATTAGAAAATTTACACGTGCCATACAACGCAAAAAAATTAATTTTTGTTTTCTACCAGCAGCAGCTGGATAATTATCCTAGAAAAAATAAAATTCAGAACCGCATCGTCATGCATGTCTAATAACGTCGTAGTACAAATGAAAAATCGTAGAGAATCCTCTCTCACAAGCAGCATTAACTGTTTGAGCTAGCGGCAAAGAAATTGTCCATTTTATTTTCATAAGTTGTTCTAGAAAAAACACAATCGTCATATTAATATCTTTGAAGAATGGTGTTGCTAGTACAGCCGAGTTAAATCACTGCTTTTGTTCAAACTCAGGTCCCTGTATTTCGAGTTTTTAATTTTGCCATTTCTGCCAGTCATATTTTTTGTTATATTCATTTCCTTGATTGCCCCTCGTGCAATATACAAGCAAACAATTGCTAACCGGAGTACCATCAATGTTGTGCGTGCACTAGAGTTGCTTCATGTGAGTTCGTAAATTAATCATGTTTTAAAGTTTTTTTACCTATTATGAAACCAGGATTCTGGATCCAGTTGGGTTGAAATTACGGTTATTTCTGAGCATGTTGCACTTTTCCAAAGAGTCGTCAGGCAATAACTTTCTTCATTCTTCATATCATGGTGCTCATGGTGGCTGCATGGCACCCAGGAGAGCGTCCCGTTCAAAACTAGGAAGCAAAGGCTCGATTCCCAGCTGCGAGTGCGGATTTCCACCGAATCACGGAGTGCCTCCTTTAGAAAAGGAAGTTTAGACCCTCCCAACACTTGCACGTCCGTAGTTTTAAGTTGAAAATCCAACGATGTATCAAAAACATCGTTGACAAACTGATCAGACCGACCCTGAGTTTTGTTCAAATGTTTGTAAACGGTCTTTTTTGTTTCAAAGCATTTTTTCAGTGTGAGTATGGGAACTGTGTTGGAATTAATAAAGTTTCATGGTCCCTTTTGTGCAGTACCTGAAGGCGACGGTGGCGGTGGCCCTCTGTCTGGTGGTCACAGTTGGAACCGTCAAAGGTGGAGGAGGAGGGAAGGGCAAAAAGGGCGGGAGAGGCGGGTTTGGTGGTGGTCCCATCTACGTCCTGGCCCAAGGAGGAGGATACGGAGGCGGACTACAGGGTGGCTTTGGAGGAGGTGGATACGGTGGCGGAGTACAAGGTGGATTCGGAGGAGGTGGATTGCAAGGTGGATTCGGTGGAGGTGGCTTGCAAGGAGGACTCGGAGGAGGTGGCTTGCAAGGTGGATTCGGAGGAGGTGGCTTACAAGGCTCTTACGGAGACGGAGGAATCGGAGGCTTCTCCAATGAACTTGGTGGCGACGATCTGTCATCTGTTGGAGGCGGAGTTGGAGGCGGTGTTGGACGCGGATTTGGGGGCGGAATTGGAGGCGGATTTGGAGGCGGAATTGGAGGCGGTTATGGAGGGGGATTCCAAGGAGGATACCAGCAGCCAATTCAAGCAATCCCAGTCCAGCTGGTTCGCGTGCGTCCAGCTCGAGTTCGTCCTGTACGTGTGCAGCTCGTCCAGCCCGTGGCCGTTCAACCCGTTCAAATTCAGCAGTACCGACCTCAGTATCAGCAACCGCTGCAACTAGTCCAAGTGGTCGGAGGCGGATACGGAGGTGGTGGTGGAAAGAAGGGTGGATTTGGCGGTGGCAAGAAGGGTGGTGGATTTGGAGGTGGTGGTAAGAAGTACGGCTAAGCGCAGCACCCTAGTCTAATTTGGTCTGCCAAGTGTTATCAAGTGCTCGAGTTTCTTATCTCCTGCACTTGGAATGGAGTTACAGTAGAGGACGTGATGTTTAGGTTTACATAGTCTGCCGAAAACCAAACCTAAAGTTTTTTTGCGGTATGTGTTCGTAAAGTCATTTTTGTGGATTGAAACTGTAGATCCGTGAATATTAGAATGAGATAATATTTAGTACAAATCAAATCTGTGCTTCGTGTGTCTTTCATTGAATAAAAGCAGTCCGTTGTTCAGTGAAGAACGTATTTTTCGTTACATTATAAGGTTTGTCTCGTAAAATAAATTGTAAGGATATTTGTGGTCGGTGTTATTATCCTTTCTTTAATTTGGTTTTTCGCGTCCCATCGTTCTCATCATCTTTATTTTCATCCTTATTATGAATAATAAATTTGACAGGACTGAAGATAACGTTGGGTGAAGACAACGTAGGGTGATTGTATTTAGATGGAAAATCGAGCCACTCCCCGACTCGGTGTAATATTGTTTTTAAACATGTCACTGTTTAAAAGTTGGCGGTCGTCACTAAAATAGGAAACGAGTGGTCGTTCTTGCATAGATGTTGTAGTACATCATCGACGTTACTTGATGATCCTTACTTCCCAAATCTCATGTCACCACGCCATTTTAAAGTCGTTCTCCTAGATTTAAATATTGTAATAAATTGGCAAGACTAGAACTTTTAAAATTATTGTTTTGCCAATTCGAGCGTAGTTGGTTTATTTTCTATAAGGCTTTCCAATTCGGGTATATAAACAAGGCCAATTAACATACTACGGAATGTTTTATAATATTAGTTCCATGGGGAGTAACCGTGGGGAATATCCCTTATGGATCGTCTGTTTGAGTTTTGTTCAAATGTTTAAAAATGGATTTTTACTACAAAATGTTAATTGATACGCACTTCAAAACATATGAAAATTTGAACACTGTGCCCGCAAAACTGATTAAAAATGACGTTATTAGCGATGAGAGAGGAAGAGAGAAAAATATCGTATCTAAGAAATTATGCATTATTTTCCTGCAAACAATGCAATATCAGATCATACCATCAAGTTAGGACCATCCTAACCAAATGCTGAGGCAGCTGCACTGCACATGGGCTCATGAATTACGAGGGAGCTTACACTCGCCTCAGAGCAGCTCAGTCCACGATCCCGCTTCAGTC
>VOMN01101504.1:0-11913 GCA_014899125.1 Orchestia grillus
GCTACTTGATTGCGCGCTACATCCTAAATAATCCATAATAAATCATTATACAGCATTTTTTTGGTGACGCCCTGTAGTGAACATCAATCTCAGTTTTCCCTCGCAGGTTCTCCTCTTTTCTTAAAAATTTCCCCTGCCTTGTCTGTGAGTTCTCGGGTGTATATATAAATGCTTCGAGGACAAGCATAAGGTTAGGATTGTCGCTGACTCGGTTTGGTCTGTCGCACACAATAATATATTTAAAAGCACAGCAATGGGTATTAATATCCCATAAATGTTACCTAAACATATAATTTCAAGCTCATGCAGCCCTATTCTTGCACAATGAAAGCACCACAGCGCTTTTCCGTCATGGTACACTCTATGTACCACAGGCATCAAAGGGGTAAGTTTGGTGCGCATTGATTTTGTATTGATCAACCACTCAAGGAAATGAAAATAGAGCTGCGACTGCGGGATTTAGGCTTAATGAATTACTGGCTTTAGTTAGTATTTCCATTTTGTTACTGTTCTTGCTTGAGAATATTTTAGTAATCGACCCATACTCCAAGGGGCACCGGAAAGTGTAGACACTCGAGTGACCGCCTCGAGTGGTGACGGCGCTGGAACAAGCTTAGCTTAAGCTCGTACAGAGCTCGCGTTCAAAACATTAGGATGTCTACTCGGAAATAGCGTTGTTTTGAGCGAAAAATGGCCACCCGTCTTTCGTGAACTCTGCACTAACTCGCTCGGAGAGTACGCAATATTGCAAAACAGTGCTGTGTTCTTGGGGTCCCGTCCTCCCGTTCGATTGGTCGTGTTTTCCCAAGTTCTGCCCTCGCAGAAGAATTTAAATTTGTATTCATTTTATGGTGGCCGGTGTTTTGACTGGAGCTGTGCTGCGCAGTGGAGTATTTACTCTCGGGGCGGGTCCGTGAGGCCCATTCGCTCGGAAAATGTATTCAGTGCTCAGCATTCGAACATTGACTATCGTAGAGCTTCCAGAGAGGCTTGTTCAAATCTCTGTTTGGTAATTGGCTCGTGAGGTTTGTTTCCGAGGGCAGTCATCCAAATTGAACAGCAGCAAGAGTCGGACTTCACTGCTGTGATTTGGAAGTGGTTTAATACTACCGTCAGAGTAGATTTTTTTGGCACAAAGTGCTGATAAACGTCGATTTGATGTGACAGCAATACGTTGAGGTTTCAATTCTAACCAGTTGTGCATCGTTCTTATTCTAGTCCCCAACATCCTGTGATAAGTAAATTAAAAACCTCAGAGGAAACAGAGGAAGCCTGCGAGCGGGTGGTGTAATTTACGGAGACAACAGCAAAGCTGTAAACAAGCCTCACTACAAACACAAATTGCTTGCAATTGTTTCAATTAAGCGTTGTTTACGCACCCAGGTCAGGCGCTGGCAAAGGCTGGCAGAGCTTTGCACAGCGCCGGCTGGAATGAATTAAGGCTCCACTTGAAATGTTTTGGCCTCGTAGGTCTGTAGTGGTTATCCTGAATGAGCTTGTTAGCCGTGTCGTACTTGATCCCTCAGGTGGAGGCCACGCTTCTGGGGAGCCTCAGTGACCCAGCGCTGGTATGGCGAAATGGTGTCGTATTTTAAAGTTCTGATGGGCGAGACGCCCGGACTAGTGTGTGGGACTGCTGATATGTAAATTATTAATTTTATCACGCCTGGACGTCCTTTTATCGTGCTCTTCATGACGTGAAATAGCATACCGCTCTAATATTAAATATCAGTTTTAATGTGAAGCCTGCAACGGCTCCTATATAGGGAGCACGTCTCGATAAACAAGGATCAAATTTTCAGAAGACGCATCAGTCATAGAACTTATAGACCGTTACAAAAACCTTCCCCCTCAAACCCACAGCGAAAATTTTAATCATCCTTTCAGACGGAAAAACTTTTCAATAATAGACTCAATCAGCAAAGCAAAAGAATAAAGAATTCTGGAATTCTAAACGACGCTAAACTCAGACCTTCCCTCAGTCCCGTTACACCTTACGTGAATCAGCTGGCCTAAATGTACTTGTTTTTTTTTCGCAACTTGCAGGTTGACTAAGTAGGAACTTTTTAATTTTGCCCTAGTTTTTGTTTTCGTATTTTAGAAATCCACATTTTTTCACTTAAATTGCGTTATGTAATTTTCATTCTGTATTTCATTGTTTCAGATGACATTCACTGACGATGTAATTTAACGAAACCAGACTGGTCTGAGAGTCGATATGTTTTTTATAGCTACGATTGCGCTTCTTTTCATACTCAGGTTTAGATTCCCTACTGATAAGCAGATTGCTGCAATCTTACCAACTGTCACGCTCGTGACAAACGACCCTCGTCCGGGGACTCCACTGGCTGCACAGCTACACACGCACACGTATTTAATTACAAAAGATCCCTTTCAGTATCCCTCGAGAATGACCACACCGTGAGAGCTGCGCATGATGCCCAGCGGGCTTGTTAATTTCGTAATCACGAGGTGCGCGCCGGTCTGTTGCACAGAGCGCGTCGTTATTTAAGCCAGCATTTGGTGCTGGCAGGCGGGAGCTCGAGCGCGTGATGCACCCGGCGCCGCCCGCCAGCAGCATCCAGCTGGTGGTGCTGATCACCTCACGTGGTTCTAGTATTACGCGGTGCGTGACGGCGATTTATGAGTATTTCAATGGAACGATTGTATGTGTTGAATGTCATAAGCATTTGAGTTACGAATCTGGTCGTGAATACATTAAAATTGCACTTGTTAAATTTTGCAAGTGTAAAAATCAGAAAATTAAAATTGCGAAGAACAAAAATACACATTTTTAAACTACAGCTATGAAAATTACAGGTACTAAAATTACATGCTTTGAAATTGAAAAAATTGCAATAAGAAAGGAAGTTAGTTTTCGATGTCAAGTAGTACTTTGCTATTCTCAGCTCCGTTGCCAATTAGCTCTTCAATGGCCATCATTAGCTCTCGCCTCCGACACACGTGTGCGTCTTCGTTGACTATGCATGGGCTACGAGTGTACGACGAGGAAAATTAAAATTAAAATTCTCATTAACACTAATAATTATATTGCCATGGATCAACGAACCTACCTTTCATGGTTGTACTGTTTTAAAGCGGATGTGTTAAAGTTGTACTGAGTCTGTTGTACCGTCTTTCAACTTTGTTAAAATAAAGTTTATTTCCTGTATCTATTTGATTCACACGAAGCTCAAGGTAACTCTAATTTGGCGTGCGCCGGCTGTGTTTGATCAGTCGGAACTATTTATTCATGAGAACGATGCTGCAAGTGGCCGCTCAGCAACGCGTTAAATCAGCGTCTAATTTGTGCTAGTGAGCAGGAGCAGCTTTAACATTTACCCAGCATTTTGATATTAATTTTCCGTATGGAAAGCGCCGAACCTCTTTGCAGCGGTAGGAAATGATCTGATGATGTTCAGGTCATCTTGTTCGCAGCATGTCCTCTCTGTGATGATGTGCAAATGTGGGTGTTTATATCTCAGGGAATTCCACTAGGTACTACTAATACACAGTTCTTGCTCTTAGGGATTTAGATAAGAGAAAATTCCCGGGTCCGTATTCCTAAACTAATAGCGAGACTGTCAGACAAGGTAGTTCGTATCAGTGATACTGAAAGTAACATTATTTCACATCAGAGTTACCGGAAATAAGAGGCCATCATAAGAAATAACATCATTTGTCCCGCTATTGTTGGCGGTTCGCGTTCACTAGTTGTTAGTAAGGTAACACATAAGTAAAAAACTTCTTTACTTTTTCTTTTTTATCACGTGGGAATTTGGCCTTCCTTCTACCAGACTTGATCTTGAAAATTTTCTGATGTTTTTATTCTTAGGCGTTTCCCTAGCATAATTATCGTACAGTTGATAGCAGACCCTCGAGTACGAGTTGTGCTAACCGATAGATCAGGTACCCTGCTGACGCTGCTCTGTATTGTGTCGGCAACTGCGGCGTGAGGAGCCGAGACGCCTGCTGCGGGGTGTATGAGAGCCCTTCCTTTAGATCGAATTTGATTTTGTCGGTAGCTCTTATTGATTCCGGACATTAACCCGACAGAATGCGAGTATCGGGTTTTGTCGTAACTTGGATACGATAAAATTTTCACGGGTAGGAATTGATACAATGCTAAGAGACTGACTTGCCTGAAGTGTCACAATCGCATTCGCTATTGGCCGCAGATTCCTGGGTAAATGACAGCAATCCCTGAAATATCGTGAGCTTTGTCAACGCTGTTTTTGTCCAGAATGCGCCCCACAGAATGTGTTGAAATGCCAGACCTAATTACGGTCGCACCTTGAAATAACAGCTAATATAGGAACTAATTACAGCAGGACATGATGGGAACAGAGGCAATGCAAAGGCTAATTATAGCCTCTCTGACTACTCCCATGCAGCTCGTTTAGGAACTGCAAGTGGTAAGGCAGAATTTCAATCGTCCCGTAAAGCGGCTCAGATTCAGGTCTTCGCTGTGCCTGGTCGTACGGAAGTCACGACAAGAACAAGTATCGCGATGGTGTCGTGTATGTGACTGGAAAAGTTGCAACTCTTTTGTGAAAGAACTTAACATGAACTCATAGTGCCGTTAAGAAAGTGTCGACTTATTTTGCGTGCCATGCCTTATTATTAATACGAGGGTTATCCATGAAGTAACTTCTTTTTCTTTAAAAGAGAATGTGAATGAAGTTAGAGACTTTTTACAGTACTTTCAAAAGTACACACTCGAGTTTATTTTCCACATAGTTTTCAGTCGCATAGAGACATTTGTCGTAGCGTTTGACGAGCTTTGAAATGACGCAATCATAGAATTCGTCCGCCTGCTCCTGAAGCTAACCTACGACGCTGGTTTTCAACTCTCCATCATCGCCAAAGCGATTCGAGCCAAGCCACTTTTTCATGTGCATGAAGGGATGGTCATCGCTGAGCGCCAAAACCGAGCTGCAGGGAGGGTCATCCAATACTTCCCAGTTGAACTCTTGCGGATTGGTCCCAGTAAGTGGCGCTGTATGGGCGCCGGGGTTGTCGTGAAGGAAAATGCCTCAGAGCTCAACATGCCACGACGTTTGTTTTGAATGACCATTTTCAAGTTTGTTAGTTGGGCAACAGTAACATTCAGCATTAATTGCGGCATTTCTCTCCAAGAACTCAACTATCAAAAATTCCTCTTCTGTTCCAAGAGAAAGTTGCCACGAGTTTCCTCGTGGAAAGTGTTTGACGACACTCTGGGCTTTTCGGTGGATGAGTATGGCCTCACTGCATTGATTGGAGATTCGTTTCTGCATTGAAATTCGGCACCCAAGTCACGTCTCCTGTCACGATATGATCGTGAGAAAAGGATCACCTTCTCTTTCGTAACGCTCAATAAAGGACAGTGCTGCTCCCATCCGTTGAGCCTTTTGTTCTTCAGAAATGAGTTTAGGCACCCATCTGGAAGGAAAGGAATCCAAATCTTCGGTAATCGCTTTGTTCAGAAGAGTACGACTAATCTATGGAAAATCCTTCCTAAGCCACAAGATGGCTGCTCTTAACCCTTCCGTCAACCAAACGAATCAGGATCTGCATTCACCATGCTCGGTCGATCACTACTCTCTTCACCATGGGCACTGATTCGCCTATTTTTGAGCATACGGGACCATTGTCTTGCACCACCTCCACTCATTGCGTCTCGCCCATTAACTTCATAAAGATGGCGATGGATTTACCTAACATTACACTTTCTTGCCACAAGAAATCTTATTACAAAACGTATCTCACAACTGGCGAGACTAGCGATTGAAGCACACATTTTGAAAGCACGTGGCTCGAAAATGAACTAAGACACGTCCTCAACTTTACCGCTGCTCGAAGTGTACTGCTTCAAGATACACGCCACCCCAAGAGCGACGCCTTTGCCTATGTTCTTACGCTCGCTTGATGAAAACAAAAGTTGCTTACTGAATAGATCTCGCATATTGATATACGCTTGTACCTTCCGTCGTCTGTCCGTTGGTTTGCTTGCCACACTATTCGATACTTACGAAAAAAAATCATTGCGCATGAAATCGGCCAAAAATTTGTGTATATGTCCGTATTCATTTGTGTACATGTCCGTATCTCTACGTGAATTTGTATGTACATATATATATAAATATATATATATATATCATCATCAGCATATGCTTCTTGTGATCAAATAAAACTTTTCGATCAAAAGCTTCCGAAACCAAGTTTTCGAAACAATTTGCATCTCAAACGTCGAAATTGGCTGAAGTACAGTGAGATGAAATGCACAAAAGAAACTCTTGGAATCAGCACATCGAGAAAGACAAAAACGTAGATGCGAGCTTTTGAGATGTGAAGAAAGACTGAACGTTCTAAACAGAAATAGAGAGAAGATAGGCAACAGAGAAGAAGAAACATGACGGGAAGAAACAGGAGAGAGAATGTTCTTGTGGAAGATAGAGACCCGTCGAGAAAGAAAAACGAACATGAGTGCTGAAGATGGAATTCCATGTCTTGCAAATGCTAGAACTTGAGATCATGAAAAAAATTACAAATACCAGAAGCACGGGTAGAGGAAGAAAACCAAACTTGGAAGAACGAAACATCTCTCCTTCAAATGCCAGAAATCGAATCAATTAAAGAAGATAAGAGGAATGTAGTGTGCATACGAGACGTAACTCAGTCTAGGTTACCATGGAAGCAGTTGGGGCATCCGTCCTGGACCATAACATCGTAATTGATCTTCTTCTCCCAACGGATACTTTTCGCTTGGAGCACTATTTATTTTGTACGATCGATTCTCGGACCTCTTGCATATGAGGCAAGCACGCTCTTACTTGCGCTACCCACACGAAATTTTCTCCGCATCCTAAAAGCTGTAGAACATAAAATGCTCGTGTTTTACAACGCATGTATTCTAGAATGGATGTATTTTGAACTTATTTTAGCATAAGAAATGATACTGCTCGAGTTCCTAGAAACTGTGGTATCGCCGCAGCTCCCGTTAGTTCGAATAAATTCTCAAGCATTTCTTCGTGTTTTTCTGAAAAGTAAAGAACAGATGCGTCAGATTCTAGGGCAACTCAGTTCGAGACCTGCCGGCACAGCGTCACTCCCTAACTTTAATTTCTTCAGGACTCGGAGTCGGTAGGTGATGCCCCAGCTACACAACACTAACTCAGGAAGGTTTGCAGTAGCCATGATTTGCTTACCATAAGCTTTGAAGTCGGTTCACTGATATTATCTTAATTTAGTGCTCCCAGCGACTCCTTTTTAGTGCCGGTCTTTGTTTTTCTCCTTCCCTGTGGTACAATGGCTACCACTCTAACAACACGTGTCCCCCTGTACAATCTCGGATTTATTTCTTTAGTATTCTAAAGTATATGTATTTGTTCCATAATTAGTACTAAAACCGTAAACCACATCGAACAAATAGAAAAGTGTCAAAAATACGAACATAATTCTTGGTTTTATTGCCAGAAACTTTGACTTTCAATCCCAAGACATAATACTCCATTTCGATAAAGCACTATCACGTTTCGAAGTCGATATGTCACAACCGAAATTTGATTGGTCCCCAACAAAGTCTGACTGGTCCCCAAAGAAGCATAGGCGAATAACCACTGAATCGGTAGTAGACACACTCAACATCTCCGTGAGTTCTGCAGGCACAATTCTAGTGGACAATTTGGGGCTGTACAAGCTCTCTGCTCGATGGGTGCCTAGTCGGTTTCGTCCAGGTCAGCAGAAAAAAAGGACAGATTTTTCCATGGAAATTTTGAAAAGTGCGATGAGAACCCTGAATCTTCTCTGCAGAGAAAGACCGGAGATGAAACACGGATCTGTCAGTACGAT
The DNA here is from genome assembly GCA_014899125.1 of Orchestia grillus. NCBI lineage: Eukaryota > Metazoa > Arthropoda > Malacostraca > Amphipoda > Talitridae > Orchestia > Orchestia grillus. The sequence continues at coordinate 7,834 of VOMN01101504.1, forward strand.
TCTGAGGACAAAACTCAATCAAAGCAGGGGCTGCCAGGGGTGGAATTGGGCCTGTCAAGGCAAAATCTGAGCGTTCAAGAGGAAAAGTTATGGCCCCTGCCTTCTGGAATGTAGAAGGGATCTTGTTGGTTGACTTCCTCAACGATAAGAAAACAGTTACAGCTGCTCATTATGAAGGCAGTTTGAAAGTTTTTCAAAAAAATCACAGAAAAACGCATTGGGAAGTTGCATTGGGGCGTCTTTTCCCCCTTCTTCCACCATGACAATGCACCCGCGCACGGCGCTCGGCAGACAAGAGCTGTGCTGTGCGAATTTCGATGGGAAATCATTCGACATCCTCCATATAGCTCCGACTTAACCCCTCCCACTTCTTATCTCCAAACCTGAGAAAGTCATCGAAAGGTACCCACTTTCCATCAGTTGACTGTAAAAAGAGCTGCTTTAACATTTCAAATGGCATGACTGTTTTACACAGATGGACTGAAAGACTGGTATCACCCTTTGCAGAAGTGTATTGATCTAGATGGAGCATTTGTTGAAAAATAAACATAGACCGTTCTCTCCGACTGTCCTTTTCCACGAACTTTTTAAATCCTCCTTGTACTCGCAGGCCTCTCACAGCTGCGAGTGCGTTTGGGACGACGCCTTCGTTCCTTGCTAACACAGGCCAGGAAGCCTTGTGCTGTGAGCTGCAAGGAGTTGCTTTTTTCGGCAATACTCCGCTCGCTTGGGACCATGATAACGTCATGTGACCATTCTAATTTCTGAACAAGCTTCTTATTTGTTCGTATATATTCTCGCTTTTAATGTTTGTTTTAGCTTTCTATTATTTGGTCTTGCTCTTTTCTGTTCGTTCCTTCTTTCCTGTTTGTCCTTTCTCTTTCCTGTTTGTTTTTTTTCTTTTCTGTTTGTTCCTTCTCTTTTCTGTTTGTTCCTTCTCTTTTCTGTTTGTTTCTTCTCTTTCCTGTTTGTTTCTTCTCTTTCCTGTTTGTTTCTTCTCTTTCCTGTTTGCTCCTGCTCTGTTCCATTTGATTCGGCGCTGTACCATTTCATTCGGCGATCTTTGTTTTTGCTCCTATAATTTGTTCATGAATTTTGCAATTAATTCTGACTTTTATTATTTTTTCCTGCCCTTCAATGTTCATGTTTTTTCATTGGGTTGTTTCATCGTTTATTCCTGCTTTTATACACGCGTCTGTTTTTAATTGTTTCTGCGTTTTATTTATTCTCAATATGTCACCGACGCTCTTACTCTTGCAAGCTAAAGCGCGTATTTAATCGTGTGTACATCCAGCCCTTGCAGAGCTCAGAAGTTGGCCTCTCCCCGTGTCCCAGCAGTGACCTGATATTTCCTTCATGCCCTCACACTTCCCCTGGACGGGCTTAGCTTGGGGGATTCCACTATCTATATTGTGTTTTGATTTAACATTGCCTTCATTCTAAAAACCAGTTTTGGGCTTGGAGGTATCTCTTGAAGCTGAGTACGGGGCTTAACGCTTGAACCTGCCATCGGCTTGAAACATTTGAGCGTTTGTGAATGAGGGCTTTTAAGACTGGCATTACATTCACTAAGAAATCAATTTATTTCAAGCTGAAGTGAAAGTTTTCCAATTAGGCAAATAAATATCAGCAGATTTTACTTTTATTATGTTTAAAAATTTTCGTAGATTATCGGGTGGATGAATTACGTCTGTACGTCTGTTAAAACTTTTAGTGTTCATTAACCATGAAGTTGTAAAGTGTTTCGCCTTGACAAATTTTTTCGATTTTCTCCATGGTCACAACACGCTTGTCTGCATTTCATGACCGATAGCACTTTGGTCAAGGAGAGCTCTTTCGATTCCTCCTTTCTAGATGCCAAATTTTCCGAGCTGGGTTTTCTTGGAGAAATTTTTATCACGTTTAGGTTGGACGCTAAAGTTGAAAGCCTCAGAAGATCAGTTTTTCTTCCAACTAGATTAAAAGCTTTTAGTATGAGCATGAGGCCGCTCTCCAGCACGGTCCATCTCGGTCGGTAAATGGCCTTTGCCGCCGCTGCTCTGTGGCATGGTCTGGCTCTCCAATGAAGAATAACATAGTGCAATTATTTGTATTTTAGCCTGCGCTCCCGACGAGGCTTTGCACAATTTGTTTACTTCCCTGAAGCTTCGTTGAGGTTTTCAATTATCAATTTGTACGCTTGGCTTCAGTTTCAGTGAGGTATTGAACAATTTGAATACTTATCCGCTGTAGCATCGTGGTTCCAGACGCGTGGGTCAGACATTGAAGAATCATAGTTGCCGTACACAGACATACTACATAGGCTCGAGTTTGTTTTTTATCATAAAGTTGGGAATTATTAAAGCGAATATCTTAACACTCTTCTAAGTAGGACTTCCCTCTCAACACTTTGACTGCGATTCTCCACGCAGGAAATATCTCATGTCTATAAAAATTTCGGCTGCGAGTTTAAAATTCAAGGATTTTGCTTTCACAAATTTGATATCATATTCAATTTCCTTCTAATCTGAACTAGCTTATTCGAGTAATGAACACATATTTTATGAAAACTTAAAAATTTGTATTCATACATGTTAGTGCTTTCGTAACGTTAGGTTAGGTTAGATGATCGCGTGTACCATGTACGGCGCACGTCGCAGTCAGTCTTAATGCTCCATTGATGGGAATTTGAATTGCTCGTTTGTAAACTTTTTGTCCCTCTGTTTACTTAGGTTTGAAACTATCTTATTCTTATAAATGCATAGGGGCAGCGAGACAAACGCTAGAAAATTCGTACCTTCCGACTCCTCTGTCTCCCATATACGCGTGTTCACATTGGCTGAACTTTTTGATCAGCGTTCGGATCGCGGAGCTCCATTGCACAGACAAGAGCTTTCCATGCCTCTGGATTTATTGTCTTATCGGCTGAAACCAAATCTCTCGAGGTCTCGTATCTGGCTTTTTTGTATTCTTCGCTCTCAGCTTTCCAGAGCCACCAGCTTAGTTCTGACGTTGGAATCCTGCTTTGATGGCCGCGAGAATTTGTCGTCTCCATTGCGAAAGTTTCCACCGAAGTGCTCACTTCAACAAACCAGAGTTGGTCAACTTTTCGTCACTTCTCTGCTCTCGTTTCATCTGAAATTCGATTCGTGGTTTAAGATGGAGTCGAAATGTTCCTCATCTTAAGCTTAGCATTTATATCTGAAGTTGGGAAATAAACGCCTAGTTCTCTATACCAACAAGTTGCTAAAGCAAATTCGTACAGTTCTTCGTTCGATTAATTGAATTCATACGTGAATTTCTAACTTCATGCGTAAATTCTCGTCAATTCTCGTTAGATTTTTTCAAAGCCGCACCCGGTGTTTTCACGTCTTACAATCTCTGGAATCTAGTCTTGCTGTTGGATTCCAGCCGTTAATTCAGTTTCAAAAGTCTGGTCGTCTTCCTACTGGATTACATGCGTAGTTCGGACCTCTTGGTCTTGTGCTCAAGCCTTTCTTTCCTGCGAACAAACGTTCTCACTAAGCTCTACTCATCGAAGATTAATTTCTTCCATCTGATTTTAATTTTTTTGAAACCTCCACTTGGAATTTCAAGCCGGACGCTACTTCTTCAATAGTCAAGCATTAGTTGCTCGACTTTGACCTCTGATCTGCTTTCGTGATTCATTCTCAGCCGAGTTAGTTTACCAACAGCTAGACTTCAATTTTACTGTTTATTAATTACGTTTCCTAAATTTTTCCAGAAGAACGACAAATCGTATGACTTGTGTCGTAAATTTTCGCAGCATTGACACAGGCTTTGAAGCAACTAGCCCCGGGACACGAGCTGTGTATCTGAATAGGCCGTCGTGGAAAACTAAGTAGTTAGACGATGTCGCTGCACTGCCGGACAGATGACTCTTCATAGTTTCTAAAAAGTGTTCACAGAATGAGAAATGACTTCTCACCGCGGGTCTCCTTTGATTGACGCGGCACACAGAGAAATGTGAAGTTATTGGTTAGTATGCGAATGACACATTCAGTGGTATGGTGCTGGGGCGCTTCCTAGTGACGACCTCCCGCTGTGCTGGGGTGCTGGGTGACTTCCTAGTGACGGCCT
>VOMN01101510.1:0-59128 GCA_014899125.1 Orchestia grillus
TTTGAAAATGGGTTTCCTTTTTTCTGGGACACCCTGTACAGGATTGCGAGCTCGTTACTTCTTCTATTGCCCGTTATTTTCATAGTAATTCATTGCTACACAGCTATGAAGTACCCTGAAGGTCACTATTTATCCTAGAGAGGATAATGACAGAGTACTAACATTAATTAAATGTATTTACAATAATCGCTCATACACAATGGGCGAGTGCCGGCCAACAAGAGAGTGACTAAATGCGCAGCTTGAGTGTCTCAATAATTTGTGTTGCAGATTTTTCTATTTCAAGAAATAATACGAAAAAGTTTGATCGGGACGGGAGGGAGAAACATTTCTAGCGATAGTCATTTGCTTTTTTTCAGTCGTAATCATTTTGCGAGAATACCCATACAGGCCGGCCTACAGGCCTGTTTGCTGACCTCTTTTTGAACGCTTTGCACACCAGCAAAACAGGATAAAATCACTCGAAACTCTGCAGCCCTGTTCGGAAGCACATTTGCTGACTTGTTCATCAGACAGTGCATAGATTGACTTCATGAACGAATCGACTTGTACGCCCAGTCAACTTTATAGGCTGACTTGAAGGCATGTTTATTAAACAGCATCAGATTGACTCGCAGACCTGTTTGTCAGAGTTTATACGTCGACTTGCCGACATGTTCACCAATCAATTAAGGAATCGACTTGCAGGCCAACGCACTGACTTGTTTAAGAACATGTTGATAGAGTTTCAGGCAAATTGCAGTCAACGTTAGTAAAAGGATCAGTTTACATGCGGTACATTCATGTTAGCAGGTTCACGATCGTGTCTAGACATTCACTCTCAAACGCGTTGTAGATTAGCTCGCTGATCAGTTCATTAGCAAATTGAACTGGTTGGCAACGTTGACTTAATGAGAGTTATTAAAACCAGGGTTACAAGTCATAGCATAATTTCTTTGGTTTATTTCATTTTATTTCATAATTTACGTAATTTACTTCATCTTATTTTAATACATCGGGCTTGTGTAATCTAATTTGGTTTGCAATTATCTGTCATTTCTACACGAATTTGTCTGAATATTTTTCAGGACCTACTGATGATGGGAAAATCCCGAAACTTGAGCATTTTTATTTTGATAGTCGTTTATATGCAGTAATTAAACCAAAAAAGTTATGCTAAATGTTGTAACCCTTCTTTCACGTATTATTTCTCACTTATTGAGCATCGCGCCGTTTGGAGCTACACTGAAGCTCGTGTTTTTCGCTTGTGATGGCAGTTTCGCAATATCTTCTGAATTTTCGTTAACTGTCGAGCCAAGTGGAGGCATTCGATGGGCGTGAGAACTTTGTTTTGCTTGAACAGAACGCGAGGATCTTGTGAAGAAGCGTCCCTTAAATCCTTTTTACCTTGTTTTCTACATTATTTCTGCCTTTCTTCTCATTCTTCCTTTTTTCTTCTTTGCTTCCTGCTTTTACCTCTTACTTTCTTCGTTTTTATCTTCCTTCCTTCTCTCCTTCCTTTTCTTTTTCTTCCTTTGCAAAAGCTGTGCTTGTTTTGTCGTCATTCGTCGTATGCTGCCACTGATTTGGACGCAGTCGTTACTGGATGTAAGAAATTACAATGCAAACAGGAATGTAAACTGTTGTGAAAGCATTGCAAAATTTGGAAACGTGAAAGCAAAAAAGACAATGAGACTCGTATTAGAAGAGTAAAAATGATAAACTGTGTTAAAAGAGTAAAATCAGAAGGAAAATGAACGAGTTGTACATTTATACTTTGGAAAAAAACTATAACTTCACTAACAACCAATTATACGCTTCGAAAGCCTCCACCTATGTTATTAAACAGTATTACGCAGGGTAAACGAGATTTCCCCTTCCATCTGACACTTCACTACACAAATTAGACGTCAAGACTTGGCTGCTAACGAGCGAAAGGTCGTCCGTGTCCGCACTTTCTGAGGCCGACTGCTGTCGTGCTACCCTCTGGATGATGCCAGTTAGTCTAGCCTTGCAGTTATTGTATGAACTATTCAGGCACTGCATTCACGTCATCTACTTTAAAGGCATTGCATTCCCGCCGTCAACTATAAAGGCATTGCATTCCCGTCATCAACTATAGTGGCATTGCATTCCCGCCATCAACTATAAAGGCATTGCATTCCCGTCATCAACTATAGTGGCATTGCATTTCCGCCATCAACTATAGTGGCATTGCATTTCCGCCATCAACTACGTATAATAGCATTGCATTTCCGCCATCAACATCTTAATTGTCTGGTTCCATTGCATTTAATTTCCCTCTGAAATGGAAGTACAAATAACATGTTTATGCGCTATCAAAAGTTTGGAGAGACCCAATAACTAAAACCAACAGCTGCGGTCTCTGTTGCAAGGGGAGTTGCGTTAAATTTAAATGGTCTTAGTTTCGTCCGCTCAAATAATGCAATAAAAAGCGTCAACAAGGGAGATCTGACATATTCCGAGATTTAGAAAAGTTTGAGAATTTTTTGTATGCCGGATTTTATTCATTGCACAGATTATCGGTTTTGGACAACAGTGCTCCAAGTATGATTATTTTAATTTAATTTAGTAATTTTGATGCTAATTGATTGATAAGTGTACGTGGAGTAAACCACATAACGGTGAAGAGTTCCAATTCAATTCTTAGAGTCAGAAATGGCAGCCGTGATTGTGAGATGAAAACTCTAATTCACATGAAAAGTTTTAATTATTATGGTTTCAAATCTTACAACGTAAAACACCATCTGGCCCTAGATTTGCATGTCTAGCTGAACAACTTCTTCATTACTGTAGTTCCAGCGTGTCTGGATTGTTCTGGTCGTCTTTAGTCATTAAGTTTTGATGTTGAGGGACGTCTGCTGGGAATATGGAGCTGATTCTTATAAATTTCTCCAATACCGTGACAAGCTAGATGTGCTTCACACTCTTTTAAGCTGTGGCTTTTTGCTAGAGCGGGTGTAGGAGTGCGTTTATTCACTTATATCTTTCGCGGCGTCTCACTTTCTTTCTTTCGTCTTTCGCGGCGGTCATTCCGCATGCAGCATTTCAGCTGTCAAGAAGATAGAGACGAAGATTGCTACACGAATTCTAAATCGAACATAAACTGATCAGTGACAATTGGTTGATAGCCAAGGTTGGTTTCTGAAATAATTTGGACCTAATGCACCTTTGAGACGTACGACTAAATATATGGTAGCTGAATACTCCATGCTGATGCTTCTCTTACATAGGTAAAAAGTGGAGAAAATTCCAGTAGACGTAGTAAAAAATGTCTGGAAAAATCTCAATCCACAACTAAAAATATATAACAGAAAACAAAATTCAAAAACATACAGATCACCAAAGCCAGAGATCATTCTTCGCGTGTAAATGCTTCTATGTTGAAATCTAATGATGAAATTATCTTAAGCCTTGCAAGATAACCGAAGCATTCCACTATTTTGCGATTTGATTTCACGTGGATTACTCTCCCTAGGTTACGATTTCGATTCTCTCACTGCAAAACAATGACAAAATTCCTGTTTGTTTCGCCTGCATCACCATCCTTCCAAAGCGTGCTTCAGGATCCGCACTCCCGAAGTTCCTCTCTCGACGTAGGTCCGGGACTCTCGTCCCCTGCCCTCTGGCCCCACCCACTTGGTGTTGATGGCATGCCACCCTTGTGCCCCCGGAGGGGCCGTGGCCATCACCCGCCAGTTGTGGACCTTAGTTATGCCGTCCTTGCTGGGGGAAGGTGCTGGAAAAGAAACAGAAGCTATCGTGAGTTACTTTTTCACCGCGTTTTGACACGTTGCCTGTGATGTGATCCACTGGTTAGTCATTTTATTACCAGAAATATTGAAACCAGAAATATGAAAAATGCCTTAAGTTCACTGTGATGCTTATTGAAGCAAAATTGGACATTAAATTTAATTTTACGACCGTACTATGTATTAGATGTCACTCATAAATGATATACATTACAACTCGTAGGAATATTATGAAGAATAACCGTTCTTGATGACGGCTGTCAGGTATAAGCAACATCAGTCAAAACTCTTGGAAATTTTATGAGAAATAACTCGTAAATAAGGGTCGTCAGGCACAAACCATGTCACTGTCAACTGGTAAGAAACTTGTAATGAATAACCGTCTTAAACAAAATACGTCGTCAGACGTAAATAAGTTGATCGAGTACCAGAGCTGAGACTCACTCGTAGTCTCCCCGCACGCCACCTGGCGGCCGTGGAGCGTAAAAGTGATGCCCTCGGGAGCCGTCGAGTTGAACTGCAGCAGCAAATCTCCGTCGCTAGAGAAGCTCGTCACCACTGCACGAAACCACAGTGGTTACATGGCGTTAGGCATCACACACTATCGCTTCGATATGATGATATAAAACACTGAGCTAGTTAAAAACGAATGAAGAATATTCAATGTTAAAAAGTATTTTTACAGGATTTTTTTAATTATTAACGAACTATTGCCTCCCGTATTTCGTCGTGTTATTCAAGTTTATGTACAAGAATCTTTCATATCAGGAACGCAAGAAATAGACTGTCTCAGGCAGATTTTCAATTAAATAAGTAGGGATTTAATAAGTGAATATTTTAAGGATTTCCAAAGTAGGTAAGATAACACGTCACACATTTTTTAAGTTGAGTCAGGCTCGGTACGAAATCTACACAAAACTTTGAGACGTGACAGAGCTGTTAATAATTAAAGGTGACGATATTCAGTAGTTTAAAGAGTGCAATCAACAAGCTGTTGCATTTTAAGAAGCATTACAGAACTGAAAATTGAGTGGCGGACCCGGACCATGAAAACCTGAGACAGAAAGCAATCATGCCCCTGGGGATCCCTTGAGTAGGGCAAGTCTCGTGAGCGGTAACGTGCTAATTAGAGTTAATATTTCGTTTTCCAAACGTGCTAATTGCATAAAAGATCACAATTATTCAAGTTGTGGTACTTATCACAATATATTTTTTTATTAAAACTAATTTCTGAGAATGACGCCAAAAAATAACGAACTGTGCACAGATGGTTTGCCGTCGCAGGCGGTGCCGTTGGGGTACCGGCAGTGGGTGCTCCTCTTCAAGTCCTGGACCTCGAGAACCAGAGAACACCGGTCTGACCCGCTCCTGGGGGCATGATATAGTTAACCCTGTAGTACGAACCTGGAGCTTTCAAGAATGATGAGTTGGGAAATCACGTAAGAATAACATTAGGCAAAACGAAATTGGGAAAACAAAACACCCCAGGACACCAACGCAAGGTTCACTAAGTACACGTTGTCCATTTTAGCGTGTTGAATTTTGATTCACTGGAAAACACCGCTCTATGAAGCGTCCGATGCAAAATAAGGTTATCGAAACAAATTGAAAATTCGTATGCAACAAGGAAGTAACAGTAATCAACTCTGAATTGTTTTGACGCTGAAATTGTTCCGAAGTTCCATGAAGGAATTCGAGATAATTGTCGGATTTAATTCTCAAATGAAGTTAAATAAACGAATAATTTCACTTTATATGTCTTTTATATTGTATCAGAACAAAGCATCGAGCTTCAACCGTTTGCAACAAATTTGTCTATTGCTAAGAGACGGTAAATTTATTGGGGACATTTGTATATTTCTTGGTAATTATCGAGAGTCGACTAGGAGGTGCACTATGTACATCGGGGTATAACCTACGAGGGCATCATTTTGATTGGACACAGAAGTAAATCTGTAAAGAAAATAAGGTGCACCCAAGCTCTGAACACGTTGACTATGTTGAGGAGTAAATTCGGAAATGAATATGTGTAAATTCGGAAATGATAGGCGGTTTATGTCTGAGTTAGAAGTCATACTACTAACTTGGCTATGCTGTAGGTGCACAAAACCGGGTATGAAGACGAAATTGAGTTGGCGCGCGCTTCATGGCTGCTGATGTAAAACTCTTCTTCTGCTATACGTCGACCACAACCGCTTGTGGTGACTGGGCTTTGCACTGACTGCGATGTGGCCAGCGGCAACTGGCTGATGTCAGACCACGGTCCCCTGTGATATTCCTCCGGTGCTTGGTCAAACGTCGCGGCAAATGACGGGCGAGAAGTGGAAAATGAAGAAGGAACGATCACAGCAGGAATTGGTTGATTGTAACCTATGACAGGAGGAGGCGGAGGAGGACCATGGGCGGTGTAAATGGATGATTGTGCCACCGGCGCCAAAGGTGTGATACTTAAGACAGGTTGGGGAGTGACCACCCTCACAACGGGGCGCGGTGTCGACAGTTTCAGGGGAGTGACATTCACGGGTCGTTGGGTGGAGATGTGGCCGTAATAGACAGGACGTGGAGTAGTGGCTTGTACGCTTGGAAAGTGAATAGGCCTCTGGGTTGTGACATGCGACAATAATACTGGCTGTGGGGTGGTGACTTGTACGGATGGGTGATATATTGGCGGCCGAGTTGGGACTTGAATCGATGGGGTCCTTGTTGGTAACGCAGTCGACCATGGCCTCGCTGAGACTGGAAAACAAAGGAAGTTGAATTAAACTTCAATATTATTTAGCTGAATCTTGCAGTGGGTTAATGAGTAATGAGAATGCTTGAACCGTAATACTATCTTTCGAAAGGATGATGTATCGTGTCTAAGTATGAGAATGTTTTAATCGAAAAAGTTAAACTCTACAAGCTACTCTAAGATTACGTTAAAGAGGGTCTATAAATATCCCTGTATTTATATATATATGCTTTTACCACACTTATTAACATGGACCGTGGTTTCTCATTTATGTTTTACTCCCGAATTAATCGCGTTTTATTTTCGGGTGGCATTAAAAAAGTCACTAAAAATTTAAATTTTACGAAATAACAAGCACTCTTTTTAAATAAATGCGATTCATACTTTCATATTCACCATGGTCATTTTACGTAGAGATCAGCCTCTGCATTCATTGGGAGAATGTTTCGAGGGAGGCAGGAAGCTTTTAATCGAAACAAAAGATTGAAGAATAAAGTTGATTGACCTGCACACCACCCAAGAGGAGTCAAGTCCTCAAGATGTTCTTGACAGACTCGTGCAAATCCCAGATGTTGTTCACGTACCATTTACATGTATGAATATGGCCCTGAAGGAGATAAATACGATACGTAGACAAATATCTGTGGCTGACTTTACATGCTTAGGCTTATTTTAACCAGTGACTTACAAGAAACGTGAAGCTGGTTTGATTGATACATCTCCTTAAAAGAACATAAGACAGCAAACAAATTAATCCTTTGTGTGGAACACTTAAGGTTTTTTTCCTGATTTATTCAAATAAACATCAGTTACGCAATCAACTCTATTTGAACTAAGCCTTCTGCATGCAAAAAACCTGATAAAATACCTACCAAAGTTTTACTACAAGTTAAACAGGACGTTTTCAGTTTACTGCTAAGTTTCTTGGCAAAACTCTCTTCTACTGAGAATCACATCAAAATTATCGGTATTTCAACTCGTAATATTTAAGGAATTAAAACACAAATAAGTACCTGATATGATTCCCTTCTGCGGTAGTTGATGAACTTGGTCCGAAGGAACGACAATGTAGGCATTGTGGTACTGATGCTGGTGTTGGTGGTGGTGGCTATGAGGCCTATGGGGCTGCGGTACTCGAGGTCTATAAGTTTGTGGGGGGAGAGATACGACAGTTGGTAATGGCCGAGGGCTTTGAGTTTGAGGATATGTTTGCGGATATCTGAAGGCTATGGGTCTCGCTGAAGTTTCTGGTACTGGTGGCCGGTAGTACGGGTTGGTGATAAAGACGTAACGAATTGGATGAGGGTGAGTTTGAGGGCTTACTGGTACGTACCCATGAGTAGAGACGGCTACTGGAACTGGTGTAGGAGTGACGGTTAAGACAGGGCTGGGCAGAGGGTCTGGTCTATGGTAGCCAATTTCTAGGTGAGCTTCCCCCGAGCTACCACTTGAGCTTGAACCTTTCTTAAACATTTTGTTGAAGTTATTTCTCATCATTGTCATAAAACTGAACCCTTCCTGGCCTCCTTTCCCTCCAGAACCTCCTTTTCCTCCAGAGACTCCTGCTCCTCCTTGCCCTCCTTTTCCTCCACTTCCTCCATAGCCGTAGCTTACTTGGCTTCCTTTTCCTCCTTGGCTTCCTTTTCCTCCACTTCCTCCATAGCCGTAACTTCCTTGGCCACCTTTTCCTCCTTGTCCCCCTTTTCCTCCACTTCCTTCATAGCCGTAGCTTACTTGGCCTCCTTTTCCTCCTTGCCCCCCTTTTCCTCCACTTCCTCCATAGCCATAGCCGTAGCTTCCTTGCCCTCCTTTTCCTCCAGATCCTCTTATCCCTCCACTTCCTCCTTTTCCTCTTTGCCTTCCTTTTCCTCTATTGCCTCCGCCATATCCACCTTTTCCTCTATGCCCTCCACCATACCCTGCTGATGCTGCTTGCCCACCTTTTCCTCCATAGCCTCCCACACTCACTTGCCCTCCTTTTCCTCCATAGCCTCCTACTGATACTTGTACTCCTTTCCCACCATATCCACCTTGTCCTCCGTAGCCCCCTACTGATATTTGCCCTCCTTTTCCTCCTTGAGAAGGCTGTCTGTAGCCACCGAACCCCTCGGTTTGGTGGCTCTGTTGAGGTAAGTAGTAGTAGACATAATGGTGGTCTCCAGTAAAATGTCCCGGAGTCGGTGTGACTACAGGCTGAGGTGTAATTACGTGTGGGAATTCAGAATACTTTTCAAAGTAGTGACCATTGTAGTGCTCAGAAGAGTCTGAGGTCCCAAAGCCAGTGTTAATGTAGTCCTTGTTGGAGACACTAGGGATGGTTGAACCTGTCGGATAAACGGCTCCTGCTCCTGATGTTCCCTTGCTCACTACCGTAATGCTGGTCAGCTTAGGTGGTGTCGGTGTTGGAGGTAGAGGTGTTGGTGGTCGGTGTGTAGGTGGTAGAGGTGTTGGTGGTCGGTGTGTAGGTGGTAGAGGTGTTGGTGGTCGGTGTGTAGGTGGTAGAGGGGCTGGTAGTCGAGGTGGAGATGTTGGTAGTGTGGGTGGTGGTAGAGTGGGTGGGGGCCTCCAATGGCTTGTGGTCACATGGAAGGGAGTTGATGTGAATATTCGGTTCCCTGTTACCGTGTGCAAGCCGGTGAAGGTGCCAATAGGTTCAAAGTTGCCGCATGCCATCTGATAAACTGTGATGTGGAAGCCTCCGTCTTGACTCTCAGGGCCAGTGTGGAAGATCAACTGCATTTCGTCTTCCGTGAAATGGTATGTTCCTGAAACAGTGATCGAGAGAGTTTTGATGGTATGCAGAATGGATAAAATGGCAAAAGCAGCTCATTAGGACGGATAACGGTATCACTCTTTCCAACGTCTGCACTCTTAACTTAAACACGATGAGGATTGAAATTTTAAAGTTTAGTCAAAGCAAATTGGCAAGCCGGTGCAAAACAAGACGTAAATGACTCACTCTTAAGGATTCTAAATTTTGTTATAAAAAAAAGGGGGCGTTTAGAGCAAGTATTGCGGTTACGCTGGACAAAGCAATTCGCTGAACGTGCGGGCATCATAATTTTAGAATTTTCAACACTTGCGTCCGAAGTGGGTCATATCTGATACACCCGATCATCTATCTAACATGTATGGAGATAAATTTTCAAGTTTTCGTAAAATTTATGTTCATCAATCGAATAAGCTAGTTTTGATTAGAAATAAAATTAATAGGATAACCAAATTTGTGAAAACAAAATCCTTAATTTTTATATTCACAACAGAGATATTTATCGACGTGAAATTTTCTCTGTAAGGGGAATCGCAGTCAAAGCGTGAAAGTGCTCATACTCACGAATTTCTTTGTTGTTGCGGATGCCGCACAGCCTTTGCTGGGACCCCACCTGCAGGAAACTACGACCGCACTCGATCCGTGCGCCGATCTGAAGGTGTTCAATCTGGAAAGGAGATTTTCATTCATCATTACTCCCAGTTCGCATGCAATTTGCTGGGCGAGAAGTTTTTCAACGGGAGTGTAACGTTAAGAAAATGCGCAGAGCTTCTACTGCCATTTGTGTAGGACGCCTTTCTTCCACCCGCGATTGATGTTGAAGAAACAAAAACATCAATGCTACTATGATTTTGTTTTCAGAGTGTGGATATTTTCATTTCCCGAAGTTGTAGAGTAAAATATGTATTTGACATATTCGTATTTCAGACGGAAACGTGTGTCGTGGAAGAAAAGGCCTTAAATTTACTCGTGAAAATCGTTGAGATACAAGCATTACCAATGTTGCATCATTGAAACTATCAAAGTAAATGAAAATGAATTCATGCCAGTTATCAACTTACAATCAGGTTTTCCAGTCAGCGTTAATAAGAGCTACTGCAATCATGTATTTCTATACCCAAATTGAAGTTACCTATGCGCACATAATTCACGTACCTCTATTTTGAGCTGGCAAACGTCGCTGCTATACTTCCGGATGTAGTAAGTGCAATGGAGATCTTGAGGAGGATTTTCTGGATAATTCGGTGACTTGATGGACACGACTTTTTGGCGAGTTGTCTCTCCACACTCGGATAAAGTCGGCAAGTCCGTGGCTGCGGATGTTCCGACTGATGGACGTGACGTCACGCTTGTGATCGTGTTCGGAATGGTGTTTGGGTGGTGGAAGGGCGAGTGGGGGGTCGTGGACGGTACAAAAACACCAATGGCATTGAATGGCGGTGGTGGTGGTGTTGATGAGAAAGGGGGAGGGAACGGAGTAGAAATTTGCGGCGGTCTGAAAGGGAGAGGTCTGTGGAAAGGATTTGGTCTCGAGGACCTGTTTTGCCTGATGTGAATGCGGTATCCGGAAGCTGATCTCACGCTGTCGGTGCTGAAGGTGAGGCGAAGCTCATTGGCTGGAAAGCTGTACGTGACTGGAAAAAAAAGTTGGTCAGACCTTCGGTGCGATTGAGTGAGAGTGAAAAATACAAAATTTCAGACATAGACGCTACAGCTATGATTTCATTTGATGAACTCACTCGTTACTTACTCATAGTAATAAATTAGTTGTATATGTTAAGCTACCGGAATTTTTAGCAAACTTTTATTATGTGTTACGGCGATAAATTAGTTATAGTCAAAAGTGCGCTAGAAACTCTTTTTAAAAGAAAAAATTGTATTTCCATAGTTAAGCTTTCAAATTGAAAGTACAACTAGCGGGTTGGTTTCCGTGACAAGCAAATTACAGTTTACGTTATATCGATAATATACTTGACGACAATATTGTGATATAATTTAACCTTGAAGATTTCAATTTCACTGTGCAAAATAAACTACTTTTTTGTTGATTATGTAAATATGAGCTAGTAAAATAGCGCACCAATATGCGCTAGCCGCTCGATAACTATGATTTTTGTCCATTAATTGCTTCATTGCTTGGCGCAAACTTTTCTAGAACTTTTAGCTCCATCACATGCCGACAATCAATTTAAAGGACATTTGGAGAAAGGATTTCGTCAATGTCTCATGTTTTCATATGGAGCCTGAATAGCTCACGTTTCACCAACATCGATGATTTCCCGCAATATCAAACCCTATTGCAAGTCCCATGCGAATTTAAATCTTATCCTTGGCCGTAATATTATCTTACGATACTGAAATTCACAGAAAAAAATCCTACTCGAAATTTTTAGGTAAATCTCGATGAAACTACGGCACTCCAAGGCCACCATTTTAGCTGAACTGCAACGATTCCCCCGAAAAATTTTAGTTCCACGTGTACAATCATGCTCTAAAATTTAGCCAGTTTATCCACTCAATCCATTTCTAAAATAATCATAGCGCTTAAGCAAAACATCTTTCAAAAATAACCCCACGACATTTCCCCTTTCGCGGTCAATTTGTTTACAAATTATTAACAACTCTCCCTCGCATTCCTGGTCTATTGTAACACCTCACAGCGTTAAATTACGCATAAGAAAACCCTCGAAAGCAACTCTGTGGGTTCTCACTTTGGTCACCAGAGCGGTCTCCGCAGAGCCTGGAGTGGCCCACTGCGAGGTAGTCGTTAGCGCACTCGAACGAATCTTCCAGCCTGAACTCCTCGAGGTGAAGTGTCACGCTGGAAGAGGGGGGAGGAGTTTCAAAATTGACTGGATTTCGAAGTGAACGTGAGCTACATATCAGAAACCATCGCATCTGCCCATCGACAACCACAAGTTCATGCAGGGGGGTCCAGAGTATTGGACTCATTAGTTGTAATTCATTATTTTTGAAACGGACAATCCGCCCAAGCGTGCAAATTGCCATCGTACATCACTTGCCAACGGCTGATGGAATCGTTACACTAAACTTTCACTTGGTGTGAGTAAGCGTTACGCGTGTTTTTGTTTCAAAATCATTCAACAGCCTACAATAAGTACATTTTTTAACCCTTCTGTAGACATGCACACGCTGATAATCTCACACACAAATGTACATCGTGATTCACATGTAAATGTGCACGCCGAGATTCGCATGCACGTGTAAGCGTCGAGAGCCACACGTGCTTTTAGTGTGTCTACCCTCGCCTCTGTATATCAGGTGCAGCCTTGTCATCTAGTGTGTCCACCCTCACCTCTGTATATCAGGTGCAGCCGTGCCATCTAGTGTGTCCACCCTCACTTCTGTATATCAGGTGCAGCCTTACCATCTAGTGTGTCCACCCTCACCTCTGAATATGAAGTTCAACCTTGTCCTTTATTTTGTCTAACTCTTTACATGGGTGTAGCATTGTCCTCTATTTTGTCTACCTTTATATATCAAGTGCAGCCTTGTCCTCTATTACGTCTACCTTTGCATATTAGGTGCAGCCTTGTCTTTTATTTCGTCAATCTTCATACATCAAATGCAACACTGTTCTCTATTGTATCTAGCTATGTACGTCAGGTGCAGTCTTGCCTTTTATTGTGCCTACCTTTGTTTATCAAGTACAACCTTGTCCTTTACTGCTTTTATCTCTGTATACCAGGTGAAGCCTTGCCCTCACCTCTGCACATCAGGAGCAGCCTTGACCAGAGTGATGACGCACGATGCGTCAGGAGGGTAGTTGCTGGGGTAGTGGGGGCTCAGAATGGTCGTGAGCTCCCTGTTGATGGTCACGTCACAGTTCACGGTCGACGGATCGACGTCGTTCTCGGAATCGCAGCTGAGACCGCGGAGTTGCTGCACCCGGGCCTGGAAATGGTAGCGGTTACTGCATCAGAGGCTGAAATGGCAACAGTGAATTGCATATGTATGAGTGCAACATGGTGACAGTTAACTGCATCTGAGTACAAAATGGGACAGTTAACTGCATCTGAGTGCAACATGGTGACAGTTAACTGCATCTGAGTGCAACATGGGGACCATTAACTGCATCTGAGTGCAACATGGTGACAATTAACTGCATCTGAGCATAAATGGGGACAGTTAACTGCATCTGAGTGTAAAATAGCACTAGTTAACTGCATCTGAGCATCCAATGGTAACAGCTAACTTCATTTGGAAGAGAAATTATAATATATAACTGAATATGTGTGCCAAATGGTAACAGTGAACTTCAACTGAGTGCCAAATGCTTACTTTTAACTGTATTTGAAAGCGAAAAGATAACATGTAACTGCATCTGAGCACCAAATGGAAACAGTTGACTCCAACTGAATGCCGAATGGCAACATGTAACAGCATCAAGATCCAACGTGTGTGCACTCTTACTAGTACCTCTGCTAACACTCGCCATGTAGGGCATTGTTTAAAACTATAATGTGCATTAATTTTCATGCCGATATTGACCAACTAGCTATAGGCTATGTTATGAAAAATGACGTGACGAAATTGAGATTTACACACACTGGGCGAATTTTAATAATAGCGTTAGCCCTAGATTTACTTTGCCATAGACTAGTGATACGATGAGATCAAGTCAGAAATTTCTGATATGTTGCTATTCCATGTGTTCGCATGTCTGAAGCGTAGCTTTGACGGAGCTCTAACGATATCAATTTTTTGATCATCGTAGTAATCGGCAGAATCTTAGGTTTCAATATAAAAAACAACATTTTAAAAAAATTCATTGGATTCCGAGTTGCTCGTGCATTCTGATGCGAGCTCAGAGATGTTTGTGCGGGTAAAAAACAATCGATGAGCTTTGAGAGTCAGGGTATCGTGTTTTAAGGCCAGGGTATCATTTTTAGTGTCAGGGCATCGTGGTTAGTGTCAGGACATCGTGTTTAGTGTCAGGGCATCGTGTTTAGTGTCAGGGCATCGTGTTTAGTGTCAGGGCANGGCATCGTGTTTAGTGTCAGGGGGCATCGTGTTTAGTGTCAGAGCATCGTGTTTTAGTGTCAGGGCATCGTGTTTTAGTGGGCATCAGACTCTGGTGAAACTAAACAAATTAAGCAATTTAAGCAAAATTTCCTGCTCGCAGTCCCTTACTCAAAACAAATATTTGATCACAATATAATGTGGATATCAAAGCACGTACAAAGTGATTCAGTCGCAGTCAGGTAAAAAAACGTGAAACCAGTGGAAGTAAATATCTAACCGCAATTTAATGTCGATAGTTCTAACTAGGTGTTTTTGGTCGAATATAAGGAAAGCCCCGTGAATCCGGTGGTAGAAAATATCTGCAGGCCATTTAATAAAGATGCTACTGCTGTTACCAAGCGCACAAGTCAAATGTAACTCACGGTGAAGCCGGTGGTAGGCAGCGGGTCCAGGGAGCGCAGATGCAGCCGCACCAGAGGCCCGGGGTAGCGGATGCGCACTGGGTTGGAGTACATTTGTTGGGTTGCGTCAGACTATTTTCGTGCTTAGTCAAATGAACTCCGCATGAATTCATTTACTTCATTTGTATTCAATTGGCTTAGAGTAGTTAGCATAATGCTTACTGCGTAGAATTTAATAAATGTTATAATTAGACCATGTGCGACGCTTCATCGTTATCCATCGATTGGTTTAAACTTGATGGCATTTGCTGATAAATTATGACATTGAGAAACATAGTGAGCAAGCCTCGAGTTATCAGATCACAAGTGAAAATGCTAACGGGCCTAGTATAAACTCATATATTTTCAATTAAAAGTTATTGTCAAGGTATTTTCAACATCATTGAACACTAAAGCTACATTTAATTAAGATGACATACCATTCTAACATTTCTCTTAAAAAGGAACGATGATTATAGTGAAATATTTGATAGGGATAACAATAATCTTGCTCAGTTCATTATTCTTTAGAAAAATTTTGGAGGAGATTCTTTTCGGTGTCCGCAGGAGATTATTTTCTTTTATCAATTGACCCACTTCTTTTGTCAATTGACCCACCTCTTTTGTTGATTGACCCACTTCTTCTGTCAATTGACCCACTGCTTTTGTCAATTGACTCACCTGTTTTGTTAATTGACCCACTTCTTTTGTCAATTTACCCACCTCTTTTGTCAATTGACCCACCTCTTGTGTCAATTGACCCACCTCTTGTGTCAAGTGACCCACCTCTTGTGGCAATTGACCCACCTCTTGTGTCAATTGACCCACCCCTTTTTTCAATTGACCCACCTTTTATGTCAATTGACCCACCCCTTTTTTCAATGGACCCACCCCTTTTTTCAATTGACCCACCTCTTGTGTCAAGTGACCCACCCCTTTTTTCAATTGACTCACCTCTTTTGTCCTCGTCACCACCGCACAATCTCGTGGCTGCCACCTGCACGTACTCGACTGTGCACTGACCGCGGCTCGTCTTGGGTGCCAGGGCCATGTCCATCATCAGGATCCGGATCTGCTCGGGCAGGTCAAAAGTTATCTTTGTTAGAAAAGATGACTCTTCTTGTGGACTTCTATCCACCGTCAAGATCGGGATCTGCTTGAGGAGGTAAAAAGCTATCTCTCTTTGTAAAAATTACTGTTCCGGTGATCGTTTATTCGTCATCAAGATCGGGATTCGCTTGATTAGGTCAAAAGTTATCTCTGTTGGTAAAAGTTACTTTTCTAATGATTCTCTCTCATCCATAAGAACCCGGATCTGCTGGTTGAGGCAGTAAGTTACCTGTATTTTTAGAAGTTACTCCCCAATGATCTTCTGTCTATCGTCAAGATCGGGATTTACTCAGGCATGCAACCAGTTATCTTCATTAGTAAAAATAACTGCTCAGATTTTTCCTCAATCATCATCAGGATCTGGACCTGCTTAGTTAAGCATACCATTTTTGGCTATCGTAAAAATTACTCTTTTAGCTTTCCCATCAATGGGACTTGATGGAAATTTTAGCTTGACCCATCATCCAGATCTGGACTTACTTGGTCGGGTGGCTAGGCATGTTCATTAGAAAAATTACTGTTTTAGTTTTTTGTCCTTCCGTCATGATGATTGGAACCTGTTCAGATAAGTAAAGTGCAATTTTTATCCCTGGAAATCCTTTGTTTCTTTTCTACCAATTATCAGAAGACACATATCTCAGTTTAAGTGGAAGGAGGAGGGGGCGTGGAGGAAGGGCAACCAATAATAAAAAAATTATTACTTTCCTCATTTTTGTGAACATTAAATCTTTTGTTCGACAATAAGACAGTCGACACAAGTTTGAGTTCCTAATCTCTCGGACGTTGACAATACAAAAAAAATCATGTTCATTTTATTAACTAGCTCTCATTATAATCAAAACGTTGTTACTTTTCTCCTGATGCCTCAGAAAGATGTAAATCTGATCGCTCATTATCGATAAAATAATCTAGTGGATCAAAAATTTATCATATGTTATAATACACACAAGCTTAATAAAGTAGCATGGTTTGTTCATTGGAAATTAGGAACCCCACCTCGCAGATGTCGTCAGACGCCCTCTCGATGAAGAAGGAGCAGTCAACTGGCTCTCTGGAATCCACTTCAATTTTTGGACTGCGTAATGTGAAGGATTCTCCGCTGTAGACTTCATCGCATGCCCCTAACTGGCCGGGGACGGGCTTCGTCTGGTTGGCCTGGATGATGGGCAAGGAGGGCGTTGGAGTGCCTATGTCAGGGGCAGTTGTTGGCGTTGAATCTATCCCTGTTGAGATCGTGGTAGGTTCGACTGTACCTGCAGTGGTAGGAACAGCTGTAGCAGCAGGTGCAGCAGTAGCAGCAGGAGCAGTAGCAGGTGCAGCAGTAGCAGCAGGAGCAGTAGCAGGAGCAGCAGGAGCAGGAGCAGCAGTAGTAGCAGGGGGTGCCGTAGGGGCAGCAGTAGTAGCAGCAGGTGCAGCAGGTGCAGCAGGAGGGGGAGTGGTAGCAGTGGGATCTGTCTCCTCCAAGGCCACGCCGACATCGCTCGGCAGTACTATGGCAGTTGGTTGCTCAACCTCAGCGGGAGGAACCGTAGAAGGTTCGATGTCGGTCCCGAAAATGGAGATCCCTGTGGTCGTGCCTTCTTGTTCTAATTGTCGACCCAAATTTTGTCGCGCTCGATCATCTAGCAGAGGCAGCGATATTCCTCGACTAGCTAAGTTCAAAATGTAGTTGATGTCATCATCGTCATGAGGTGCTGGGGAACCCTGTGTGAAGGTTGGCACCGGCACAATTCCTGCACTCAAGTAATCTTTCCGGCTGGCCGTTGCAGAGATGAAGTCTTCGAAGGTCTTTGGACTGTGGTAAGATTCTCCAAAATCCTTGGCTTCATCACAGGCGACTTGCCTTCCTGCGAACACGAAGCCTGGTCTCGTGATAGACTCGTCGCTTCGGAAACGAATCGAAAGTTTCTTGTCTTCAAACGGGAAGTAGTCTGTGGAATGAAATTCAGTTTAGCATGAGTCAGGTAATGAAACTAATGAAGCCATCTCAGTATTTCACACTGATAAGTTCCTTTGCTGTTTATTTTTGTCAAATGTCCTACTTGACGAGACAACGTGAGGTTTCCATCAAACTAGAATACAATTTTTTGAGGCTCAATTTCTAATGGTGAAAGAAATTATTATGTGCTTAGTTGAAACAAATGAAGGTCTGCAAATATTATCAGAAAAAATAAGAATTCTTTCTAAAATTATTCAATTTTAATTGACGAGCTGGAATTGGCAAGTGAATGAAATGACGAGACAAACCGAATTCTTTTGAAGCGTAATATTCGACATGGCGAGATATACTAATTAACATTTGTTGAATACGATGAGTACCAGAAAATAAATTTTTATTTTGCAAATGAGGAAGCTTTATGAAACTTCCTTTTTACGACCAAAACAATGGTATCCTTTTGTAACCGAACGATATAATTGATTTATTTCACAAAACGTTACACTTTTAAGATTTTATGTAGGAAATACCCAGTATATCAACTTCAAACACCTGAAATTTTAAAAATAAAAAAGCGCTCAGTGAAAACCTACTAAAATTTTCATCGCTTACTCTCACCACTCAGTGCAATGAGAAGCTCGCTCTAATTTATTTCTGTAATCCATACGAACTTTTACACTTTTCCCTTCTTAAACCTTTGAGACCCAAAGAAAGGGTTAGGTTTTGGGACCAAATGAACAATGTCGGACACAAGTATTTACATATTTGAAAATAAACAAGATTAGATGTTAATTTCCCAAAAGTGGTACCTAGACATGTAGTTTTTAGGTTACTATGGTCATTTATACTCGCGCAACAGAAGTTCTGGAGCAGCGTTTTGGGGGTAGGCTCCCGTACCACTGCAGGGTCTCTATGCTTCAATTAGGCCGAAGTCGCAATTCAGTATATACTCGATGTTGATCTATAAGGATGGCAGTGAGAGAAAATGCGATATGCTTCTGATACCCATATGTGAGTCACACTTTACAGACATTTATCCCAAAATGTACGTTCTCAAAGGTATTGCGATTCATTTTGCTGAGTTATGTTTATATATGACAAACATTTTAAAGATATAGCTGTGACTCCCTAAAGAAACTCTACGGCATTTAAAACGAAAATTTAACTTACTATAATGACAGATTAAGGGGTTTGAACCATCATTATTTTCAAAATCATAAGATTTTCGATTCTTGTGCTTATATCATTCAAGAATGTGCACTGAATCATGTGACAAAGTTTCATGCAAATCGGACTTTCAGACGATCGATAAGTTGGGCAATTTGGGCACTAAGCTGTGTTTTTCTGTTACATTATTGTACAACATGCATTCATTAGTGTATTAGAAGGCTTAAGAAGTCTTTATATGTACATATTTTTTATATTTTTAGTAACTAATAAACTAATAAGCATTTGCATCACAATATCCCGGATATTCTTGTTCGATATCCTTATTTTTACTATTCCACGTATTGTATTTATCTATACGACAAAGTGCATTGACCTGGAGTGCTTATTTGACTATTTGATGATTTGTCAGCCTATGAAAGTGAGTGGTTACTTCTCCTCTCCCCAACTTAGTTCCTAGGCTCTAAAATTCAGGCGCTAAAACTCTAGAATGCCGCGGGGACCACAAAGGTGTTATAAGCACCATTTTGGAGCCAAATAGGTGATTCTACGCGGATTTTCATTCATTCACTTTACATATCATTAGGGAGTGTATATATATATATGGCTCTCCTGTAATACCAAATTTTTTACATTTGAAAGCTAAAAACTCGTACAGTATTAATCGCACTTAAATGATATAGAACTCATTCGATAAAGAACTCCAATGGGCATAATCTTATGTCTCAGAATGTTACTTTTTGGAGTTTGAAAAAAGATATAGGCCTCAGAAAGAAAAAAAATTAGCAAAATCTTAATTTTTTGAAAAAAATATAATAAATCGGGGAATTGATTTATCCAAAATCGCAGATATAAAATTAATTTACACATTGAGACGCACAAAACAAGACGTATCTCATCTTTCTAGTGCTAATTTTGTGGGTGTTTTCAGCTTTTAAAAACTGTTCGAAAATTTCGTCTTCATTTGATATCTCGTTTTCTGTCATGAATTTAAAAATTTCTCATGAGCAAAATTTGTTCCTTTTACTGAGTTACATACGCGAGCCAAATTTGAAGGAGATCCGTCCCATTGGGAAAAACGATGGTCGGAA
Source organism: Orchestia grillus (assembly GCA_014899125.1). NCBI lineage: Eukaryota > Metazoa > Arthropoda > Malacostraca > Amphipoda > Talitridae > Orchestia > Orchestia grillus. Next base: position 19,984 of record VOMN01101510.1, read on the forward strand.
ATGGGACAAGCCCCTCAATTAAGCATATGGACTTAAAAGGAATAAAAAGTCAAATGAAAACACTAAATAATGTAAATGTTCTGTACTAAGAGCTATGTAACTGAGGAGATTTTGCCGTTGCAGTTTCTATATGTCAATAAGGTTCTTGTTATGCACGTAAAGAAACTATAATATAGCTATGAACTAATTCACTAACTTACTGCGCTGAAATGACCCTGCACTGCGGAGAGTAGACTCAAAGAATCCATTCCACACAGAATCAAATAGCTACGTCACCAGCACAATTGACGTACCGCTGCAGCACTGAGCTAACGAGGGAAGGCTGACGTACCCAATATGTGAAAATTTCGGTGTGTATGATCAGGAACAATTTAGTTAGGATATCACACCCGCTCAAACTCTTAGGTAGAGCTGCTTCTACTACTTAGTAAATAATAAGAGCACTAATGTTCCTTAGAGTAGAATCAAATAAGGCAACAGGAAAGAACCTTATAGTCCATTCTTGGGCTGCTACATAAGCCTTAGCCGTCAGACAACGAAATTAACATTTCATGATGATATTACATCATGCCATTTCATTGTTCTGTTATCTATAGCGTAGGCTGAAACCGGGCCAAAACATTCACCCAAGTATTTTGTCACGTGATTTGTCTTTTAATCAAACTTTCGTACAACGTAACAAAGAGAGTCATCCTACATGATTTACCTTCACATTGTTCTTCATTTTCACATCCTGCTGCATGGAGAATGACGTACAGTTCTGAGTGTACTTGGAATGCCGTGACAAAACGTGAATTTACAAGGCCTGCTTTTACTTGTTAACGCTAGGGAAGTCCTTAGCATCTACAGATAAGATAATGCAAAAATGAGTGAAATTTTTCACTTAGAGGCATAAAAAGTTAATAGCACTCACAGTTTACAAAAAAAAAAAAACACAAGGCTCACCTTTCGCTAGTGTTTTTGCGCAAATCCACGACACTCACAGGTGACAACCCAAAGTTACAAGATACATCTACCGCTAGTGTCCTCATGCAAGGCCACGACCCTCTCAGGCAACACAAGCCCCCCCAGACTCACACTTCGTGCCAGTGGTCTTGGTGCCACAAATTCTCTTGTGCGCCGCTTCGACGTAGTCGAACATGCAACTCGCCGCCTCGAGGGAGAAGGACTCTACCACCAGCTCGACCCCGCACATGTTTGAGTTCCGCTTGTGCACGTGGTACCAGCACTCCGCGTTGTGGGGGTACGACCCTGGGTAGCCTGGAGACCGCAGATTGAAACGATCTCCTCGGAGAGACCTGCGTGGTTAATGGAAGGAGTTACAAGGTGTGTTTCCTAGAATACCAAAGAGCTAAAGTTTCAATAAAAACAAGGGGAATTTCCGTGTACAAGATTTACGTGGAATTTAAAAAGTGACAAAGTTCATAATTAGTTACAGGGAATTATAGTTTTTCTTTTACGTGCGAGAGCTCCATTTTGCATGGTAATACGATAGCAAGAAGTCGGTATAAAAAGAACTGAAAAAAAATATCTTACTCAGATTTCTTCTTATCAAACGCTGCCTTTTTGATCCGATCCAAAGAAGTGAGATCGTTGCTTTCAAAATAAGCATGACATTCATACATTCGCATAACCTTGGAGTGCACTAAGTATCGCAGGAAGCACTAAAAGATTCGATGTAAAACTAAAGAATTCCTCAGCCTTGAGGTCAGTTAACATGTTGACTCCGATTCTCCACGCAGGTAAAATTACATGCCGACAAATATCGCTACTGTGAATTTATAAATGAAGGATTTTGGTTGCACAAATTTGGTTACTCTATTAATTTTATTTCTAATCAGAACTAGCTTATTCGATTGATGAACCCAAATTTGAAAAAACTCGAAAATTTGTATTCATACATGATAGTGCTTTGGTTACATTAGGTTAGGTTAGATGATCGCGTGTACCATATATGACCCACTTCGGAGTCAACGTGTTAATTGCAGCCCGTGAACGTGCATACAGGATATCTACCCAGCCGCTCATCTTCATGTGAGAAAACTCAACAACACGACGATATGTGTTCGGTTTATGTCTCCAGTTTTTGTAACAAAGCATCAAATGAAGCAGTGCCAGCGAAAACGCTTTCTATAAACGGAGGTTTTGTGTCTACAATTAAACAGAATTGTATTGAAAAAGTACCTACTCGTAAACGTATACGATAGTGCATGACTTAAATACGTAAGTGCTGATTACTTTACATTTTGAACAATTCTCTTCGTCTGACGACTTTGAGGTTTTCTGATGGTGAAGGTTGATTTATTCAATATACTGAAAGGGAATACTTTTTCTCGTCAAGTTTCGCAATGATGAAATACTCAGAAATTACAAAGGATTTCTAAGTTGCTGGATTTTTATGACTATAGATTGTATTTACACTAGCTACCGAGCTCTTACAATTACATATTACCGAACTTTCGATCGAGCTATCAGTTATCACACCTAAGCCCACTGGCTGGAAGGTAGTTTTCGTATCTGCTTGTTCACTCTAACCAAACCTAACTGACGTGTTAGGAGGTCTTAAAGATCCAACACACTTTACGGCTAGCCCACCTGATGCACTGGTACGGAGTGGTGAGAGGTCTGCTCAGTTGTCTGGTCTGCCTGCAGTCTTTGACCTGCCTGCCCTGCAGCAGCAGACCGGAGGCACCGTAGCCAGACCCCGTCTCCAGTTTCAGCTTCAGCAGCAGTCCAGGAAAGAGAACCAAAGCTGCACAGAGATGCATGAAATAATCAGAGACGCACACTTCGATACAAGAGATACACGCAGAGAAATACAAGAGATACATGCTGAGAGATACGAGAGATACACGCAGACAGATACAAGAGATACACGCAGAGAGATACAAGAGATACACGCAGACAGATACAAGAGATACACGCAGAGAGATACAAGAGATACACGCAGAGAAATACAAGAGATACACGCAGAGAGATACAAGAGATACACGCAGAGAGATACAAGAGATACACGCAGAGAGATACAAGAGATACACGCAGAGAGATACAAGAGATACACGCAGAGAGATACAAGAGATACACGCAGAGAGATACAAGAGATACACGCAGAGAGATACAAGAGATACACGCAGAGAGATACAAGAGATACACGCAGAGAGATACAAGAGATACACGCAGAGAGATACAAGAGATACACGCAGAGAGATACAAGAGATACACGCAGAGAGATACAAGAGATACACGCAGAGAGATACAAGAGATACACGCAGAGAGATACAAGAGATACACGCAGAGAGATACAAGAGATACACGCAGAGAGATACAAGAGATACACGCAGAGAGATACAAGAGATACACGCAGAGAGATACAAGAGATACACGCAGAGAGATACAAGAGATACACGCAGAGAGATACAAGAGATACACGCAGAGAGATACAAGAGATACACGCAGAGAGATACAAGAGATACACGCAGAGAGATACAAGAGATACACGCAGAGAGATACAAGAGATACATGCTGAGAGATACAAGAGATACACACAGAGATATACAAGAGATACACACAGAGAGATACAAGAGACACATACTGAGAGATACAAGAGATACTTGGAGAAATACGGGAGATACTTGGAGAAAGACAGGCATAGGAGACGTACAGACAGATACAAAGAGACATAGAGAGAGATGAATAAGACATACGAGATGTACAAAGAAATTTAAAGTTGCGTGAGATATACAGAAAGATGCGCATCGTATCACAGAAATTTACAGGAAAAGATACACAAACATGAAGCACGCAGACGACACTAACCAAAGCCAAGTTTAATTCAAAGCATTTCATGAATCCTAGCAGATACAATTTTATTTGCTTGAAGAGAATCCAGGCACTTTTGGTCGGCGAAAGTTTGTTGAATCAAATAAAAAATTATCTCGCTCTTCTAATGCTGATATTATTCCAAAAAGTCTCCAATCATGGTCTAGTGCCGAAAACTGCTTCTTATTTACAGTAAATACACATAAGCACAAAATATTCCGATACCTGAATAATGATAAAAAAAAATTGGAATTTTGCTTCAGGTTATTGATTTTCGTTAAGACTAATGGAAAACTATTGTACTGTATTACATGGAGAATAACGACATGAATAAAAAGATTATACACATTATGAAAAAACATCATTTAATGAAGATGTAAGAGTATACGTAAATACTGTAAGTTAATAGTTTAAATGGAACTTAGCTCTATTGCATTCATAGCATCTTCATAAAGATATGAACTGCTTCAGGCCGTTCAAAATAACTGTAAATCTCTCGCGAAATAATGCAATTTTTTGGATCACTGATACGGACTTTCATCTCTGATAATCTCGCTGACCTCTCAGGGGCGTAAGATATACCATAGGCAATAAGTTTAGGTTAGTTAGGTTTATCTTATGCTAGAGAGACTAGCGTCCCCAGGGTGACATAGTTAGGTTACCTCAGCTTTAGCTAAGCCTTTGAGACTTCGATGTATAGTGCTCGCTTCGCTTCTTTCCATGTTCATGCCTATTCGTTGATAGCTCTTTATCTTTTGTCCTCTTTCCTTTTAACTTGCTGATTCTATGAACAGGGGATCTTGTGTGGCACACACCCATTTTAAATGGTCCTTTCTATTTCGGTGCAAGATATTTTTAATTACAAAAGCGCTGCTATCCTTACTACTACTACTGCTGCTGCTGCTGTTACTACTACTGCTTCTACTTCTACTACTACAACTAATCTCGTGGATTAGGAACACGTACCCAAGAATCTTGATCCTTGAATTATTTCCCATTAAATTCTTCTAGGGTGTAAAAAAACAGTCGCACAAAAATTACATAAGCTTGACATATTAATACATACTGTAAATTTGTTTTGATGTTTCCAGGCGCAACCGCACTTCCGTACCTTTGTCACCCCGCTGCCGCCGTCCACAGAAAGGTCTGTCCTGGATCTGGAAGCTGTCGGTGCAGTAGCCAGACTCGATGTCTGGACCTGCCAAATCGAACCTGCAAAAGCAAGGTGAACGTTGGGTTGAGATCTCAACCAACTATGAAACAAGTCTCAAAATGTACTGGAATGCCAACCATCGATTCATTAAATTTCGTCTGTATGAATGTGCTTGTGACAACGTGTACAGGTTGGATTTATATCGACACATTAATTCTTATTTTCAAACCATAGGATCTTAAATCAAGCACTATCTCACTGTCATGGTTTCAATCGAAACTGAACTCTGAAAAAACTTACCCCTAGTATTGTGTTTTACGGTCCCCAGAGGATTTGTCCATTTTTAATTTTAATGCACCAAGTAATGCAGAAAATCATGAAGCGTCCAGTGAAACCAAATCTTAGATTTAAAAATTTTAGGCCTCGTCTTGAGAGCATTACCATTATGCGTCTTAAATAATGTATAAGTAAAACAAAACAAGAACGTGAAACAAGAAAATGTGAATTATCAAAAGGTGCATAAACGATCACAAAAAAAATTATGGAATGATTAAAAAGAATTATTGCTTTTTCTTAAGTAAATTCTTTCTTTTCTTAAGCAACCAAACTATTCTAAGCTGGTGTTGGTACATTGTTGAGCAAAATTTGTAGCATTTTGGCGTAATTCAATTGAATCGAAGAGTTAGCTGTACAGATTTCTATGATGCCGCTGAGACCCGAATGTGTCATACGAATGTGTCATAATGTGTCATACATACCCAGCTGACAAATACGTACACCAAATTTATTACCAGACGAAACAAATCATGTGAAGGACATAAGTTTGCGGAACATGGAGATGAAAGGGAAAAAGCGATGCAGTTTTTCTATTGAAAAGTTACCAAAGCTACTGAACGAAAAGTTTTGGCCAAGCTGATAGGCACGAGCTATACGAAAGACACATTTAGGAAATGTATTCTCTTTCGTATCGTCAATGACCAAACAATTCATTAATATTCTGAAATCGAAGTTATTTTATTTGAGCCAAACAACGTTCTAATCTTCAAACGTAAATGCAACGTGAATCTACTACCTTGGTCGAGTATTTCATTTCTACTACACTTTTTGTGCCTTTTGTACCTAAGTGATGAGCCAAAAATTCTAACTCGCCTGAGGACTGTGAGCTCCACACCGCACATGTCGGCGTCCCTCCTGTACACCTGGAACTCGCACGTGGTGCTGTCGAGGGAAAAACAATGCTTCATAAATGTGTTCAACAATCAACACCAGCAACGGCACAAAGAGAGAGCCCGTCTGAATAACGGCAGCGTCATTAGAATCGTTATTCGCACGGTAGAATGAATAGGCTAAATTTAACTTGTTATTCTCACAACAGTATGAAAAGGATAAATTTATGTCGTTTTTCTCATCGTAGTAAGAACAAAATAAATTTGATTCGTTATTCTGACAGCAGTATGAATAGGATAAATTTAAGTCGTTATTGTCTCAGCATTATGAACAAGATAAATTTAAATGTTTCTTCTCAGAGCAGTATGAACAGGATAAATTTTTAAGCAGCTGTGTATGTTCGCATAATTATGACAACGTCAGTCTACGTTCCACTGAGCTACGAGTCACGAAAACGTAGCAGCGGCGTAAATTGTTCAAATTACACATTAAATAGCGCGTTTTACTCTTTCTCGCCGTTATCTTCAGCTCTAGCAAGACGAAAGTAAAAGTCATGTGGGGGAGAAGCACAGAAGTATTTTTCCAGAATATTCCGATAAATATGAGGGTTCGATGAATGAAATATATTAGAACATAAAAAAAATGTAAACAAATTATAATGAAACACAAGACTTGAAATAGCTGTAATATTTTTATACTGGAGATGTATTTAGAATAATTGAATTCATTATTCTCGTAGCATAAGAACAGCCGACACTTACCCTAGAAGAACCATTGTCATTCTTGAAGGACTTTAGAAATAACCGAGTTGTCTCAATTTAAAATTGTTTCGTTGAAAACTAGGATGAATTTGTACGCAAGGGCATACAATGTGAGAGACTATGTACGAAATACTTCGCTAAGTTAAAAAGTAGGGCGATACTTGTAAGACTTAAGCAAAACTTTGTCGCGGTGGAGTCATGGCAGCAAGAGCGAAGAGGTAGCAAAGAGAAAGCCAAGGTAGCATTCTATACCCGTATTTGGGTGTCTGCCGCACTGTCTTCTGACATTGACTGACCGTGTGAAGGGCCCCTACTGCAACACCTGACCACGGTGTGCCGATGTTAGGTGTTGTGATGCACACCGCGCACAACAAAATTTGAATTTCAAAGGCGCTTGCATCAGAAGAGGAAGTTCACTTTCTTTTTTATAAAAATGAAACAGTGTTGACAATTTTGAATATTTTTTCGCACGAGCTTGAGATAAATGAGATAAATTTATTTTCTGTCGTTTTGTGAATCTCTGATTATTCATTTGACGGGAGAAAAAATAAAATAACACTCTGTTATTACGGGACAGGAATTACGAGGCATGAATTTATTTCGCAAATATTAACTGTTGCTGTTAAACAAGTGACACAGAAAATGAGGCTGCGTAAAAGACAGTCTTCAGAGTACATTCGTTAAGCAGAAACTTCAACAAAAAAAAACACCTCACCGAAAATAGTGCAGACACACAAACGTATGTGATAAGACCATTCAAGTTCGTGGTTATTAATCTACAGTTACAAACAAGCAACACGACTACAATGTCGACTTGCACGTCATTACAAGTTGGTAGTAGGCAATAGACTAAATAGCTCGGTTCTCACTTGGGCGGGTAGTTGTAGGGGTAGTTGGGCGAGCGGATGTAGAACTCCTCTGTGGTTATGAAAGAATCGCACTCCATCCCGCCGTCGCCTGCAAAAGTCGGACAGGCGTTAGAGAACACGGATGTCCGCAGCGCGCCACTCAGTCCGGGAGTTGGGCAACGTGTGGCAATGCATTAATGAAGCAATTTGACGGCCCGGGTGAATGTTCCTTAAATGTTTGTGGAATTCGATCCGCTTGAATTGTACATTGAAGTTCACGAAGAAATTCGATCTGTGCCAAATTATTGTGGAAGTTTTTAGAGGAATTAGATTTGGTCAGCGTTCTGTAGAAATTTCAAGGAAACCCATTCGTAAGATTGTCCATAATAAATCTACGTACGAATTCGATGCGTGTGAATATTTTAATCGAATTGTATCACTGATGCTCCAGAAAAATAGGTAATTATATGATCCTGATGCGTGTTCAGCAAATAATTTGCACGGTATTTGAATAGAACTTCTTCATTTGTTTAGGGAAGGATGTTATTAACTTATCATGCGCATGATTTGATTTCTGTTCTGAATACCAAGACCTACAAATTTTGAACACAAATTAAATCGTGAACACGTCTTACACCGAGGACTGCTTGTACTCCTAAGTGGTTGCATCCAGAAAAAATACCAAAGTTCTTAACATAATGTCCGCTTGTAGCTGGTAAATAATGCTACCCTTTTGAAACCATTATAGACATGAAAAATTTTGAGCTCGTGTTCGCCTTTGCCCTCGAAACGGCGAGCAATAATAATCAGAATTTAGAATGTAATAAAAAGACTAAAAAATATTCAAAAAATGGCCTCTTGTGTCGAAATTTGCCACTGAACTCAGCGTCGTCACGTTCTAAGAAGCAATCACTCCTTGTCCTGAACGTTGTCCATCCGTCAGAAAACAATGGAAGGACAGAACTATTAATTTTTATCCTAGGTGTCTAGCACTCGATGCCTGGGTGATAGAACGACTGTCGAGGGAAGAAGTTCGAATTTTCGGTATCCTTGTGTTGAGGTTTCTTACGAGTGTTGTAATTTTGGGCTGAAGTAATACGTCTGCGTCAAAATATATCATGATTTTTGTTGTCGATATCGGATAAACCACCGCCTCATTCCAAGATGAGCCTATGAGTATATTCGTTTATTTGCATCGATGACCATCCTTCTTGCGTGTCGTCGGTCTGCTTTTGAAAGTGCGCAACCCAAAATAATGATCTAGTCTGCCCATACATGCATTAGCCCTCGAAACTTTTTCAGTGCCACCAGCGAAATCGAATGCGTGTGTGTGTCAAGAAACCCTCAAGTTCTTGTGAAGGATTCGATTCTTTTTGCGATATTCTTTGCATCCACTTGACTTAGGGGCGCTCAAAACTACTAGATCAAATGCCTTAATTTTGATTCCAAGCTAAAGAAATCAGGAAGAAGTCAGGCTTGGATATTTTTTTGCTGTCAGTAAATAAAACACTGAAGGATTGCTGGTGCCTTTAGCATACTACTCGCATGCGACGACCTATACAGTAACAAAATTTCATCCACATTCAGGATTCATTTATTCGCGTCTTTGTAGAGATACTTCACCCACAAATATCAGCTTTGAAGCATCCATGGATAACTAATGAAATGAATATATATATATATATATATAATATATGTATATGCCCTGTACAATATTAGTCCCAGATTCCGCGCGATACTAACAAATTTATTGTTGCATATCCAAGCTTATCTTAGAGTATTTTACTTTAAAGCTGTATCTAAAATATGTATTACTAAATTATTAAACATTATTTTCAGGAGTTTCCACTCTAAACGAATATATTAGTTTACAGAGTCCAATTTTATTTGAGAATTTTGTTATAAAGTAGAGTAGAGTAAAGTAAGTTGTTTTGAGATCATGTGAACAAATTGTAGATTGACATTCATTTTATGAATTTATCCACCAGCTGTTTTATCACCGTTATTTCAACTATCAGTTCACCTTGGTTTGAATTCAATTCATCGTTACTTCAAACTTTCAATTCATGTTTTTTTTCGGCATTTATTCAGCAATTAAGTGCTCATTTTCGGGTGATGGCAGCCAACTGTCCATTGAGCTTTACACTTCATCACCAGTTTGCAAGTGCTGTCAGCGAGGTGCATCTTGAGTAGTAGGGAAAGGCGACAACCACTAAGGGCTAGGTCCGGAGAATAAGGAGGATGAGGGAGCGGCAACATGGACATCATCACGGGTTGATGAGGGCTGCCCACAACGCTGTTAATCGTGCACTTCTTCACGGTTTTCCACAGACTGTGGACACCAGCGTCGAACCATTTGAGCCTCTTTGCGCATTGCCAATAAAAAGCTGGGAGCTCTCAGTCGACATTGGCGGCAGTTTCATTTTGCTGCTTAAAACGTATGGCAGCACGTATCTCATGATCGAACACGCTTCGAGCGACAGTGGTTTGCGAAAAATGGTGTTAGGCTATCAAATAGGATCGGACAAAATTGGAGACTATGTGGAGAAATAGCTGATGAAACGTTAATTGTGAATATGTATCCTTAAGTGCAATAAATATTGTTTAATATCTTGCTTTTCAATAGGAAAACTTACACTTTGTGGATGGCTTTCGTACGTTCTGAGAAGTTTCGGAAGAAGCATAGTGTGAAGGGTTATGCAATACAGAAAGATATTCACTGTGACACTATTGACACATAGAAAGAAGCAAAATTTTCCAAGAAGGTTAGTGCTTGAAATATTATCGGATTTTCCAAAAGTTAGTAAAAAGTTCAACCGTTTAGAGAGGTTGTTCTTGAGGATAAGGCTATAAAGAATTAGAAATTCGCGTTTCAGAAGTGAAACAATGCGTGCTCGAAGAATTGAATAGAAAAAATGTGCTTCAAATGTAATTCCGATAAAAACATGAGTTTTCCTAGAAATTTTCCCATCAGTAGAACGACTCGAACAAAATTGTTAGGAAAGTCAGGAGCGAAACTCTACGGCGGGTTCACCGATTTGGAGCTCCCTTGATTCTCATTTTGTACAAAGAATAAGTAATGATAGTAACCTTAACTGTGTTGGTTATGATGAATGAATAATTAGACACATTGTCGAATCATCATTCCAATGCCTACAGTTAGGATTCTGAAATTATATAACAATTTCAATTTCATCACTGCTGCAAATTATTTAAGTAAAAAAATGAACGAAGCAACGTTCGAAAACACTACAATTCAAAAATACTTCATGCTGATATTGTACGCAATGCGAACTGTACATAATGGAATATTTTATAATTACTGCATGTACGAAAGGGGATGATAAAGATTCGCGGAATTTTATCGTAGCATTAAAACAAATTAGCTTAAAACATGGTTAAACATGTCAGCACATATCACTGAGTGCTTACCTCGCTTCTAGTTACTTACAATCAGTTATGTAGTTGGGATCAATTTTGATCAATCGTCAAGGACAAATCACTTCGCAGCATCAGGGGATCAAGATGCAAAGCCTGTGGGACCCATCGCGCTGAAAGCTCGCGAGTCCCAAATTATCACGCAGAATTGAATTTGCTGAGCCACATGAAATATCCGGGGACATAGATAACTGATTAATTCTTATTCATCAATCTTTTTCAACTAAATTTTGAGCAGCCTGAATGTTTTGGTTATTTTTTGATATTCCTGGTCTTCCACTGCGATGGTCGTCATCAGGGTAGAATCTCCCTTCTTTGAACTGGTGAATCCACTCACAGACTGGAATTTTCTCTATTGCAGGAGTACCGTAAACTTTTTTCTAAGCCCTTCATGATCTGAGTCTTTTTCCATTCGAGTTTCACAAGAAATTAGTTATTAGATATTATGTCGAAATAGTTCTTTTGCATGGTTCCAAATATTTTCTTTTACAGAGGGTCTGTTCAGTACAACAGTCGGCGCATAATTGATTGCAAGTAACTTCAAGCAAGGTAAACACTCAGTAGTATGTTTAACCTTATTTGAACCTGATTTTTACTTGTTGCAATAAAATTCTGCAAATTTGTTGATTCCCTCTCGTATAAGTGGAATAAATAAAGTTCCATGCTCAGGCGGAGATGCAGAATGAGCTGTAAATGAATTTAATCACTGCCTCCGGAAGCTCTGAATACTGGCTCCTATGTACATACTTTGCTTAATTAAAGAGGTCGACTAAGTGTGTCGGTATCTTTTATCCCATTTCAAGACTCTTAACAAGCTACACATAATGACTTCGTACACTATTTCCTCGCAGTGTGACTGACCAAAATGGTAGATATATGTACATCAAAAAGGGGAAGGTCTCTGTGACTAAATCATCAAAACCATCAAAACTTTTCCCTAACCTCAGGTGTTGCGCATTTGCCTGACTCCTCTTCCCGCTGTCGACTAACAGCTTCCAGACACTAAATAGATAAACATCGACAATTTAGGCTTCGTGTTGCACAGCCCCCAAATGCATTGTACAGAGGCAGGGTACTGCAAAAAAGTATTCACGTGCGTTAACCACTCATTAAGTTTTGCATTAAATACCGTACAATTTGTTTTTAACGTTTACTACGAACAACATTAACGTATTTATAAGTTCCTTGGTATTGCGATATTCCACACACTATGCAATTGTGCAATAAATAATGAATTCTTCGTGCTGAACCATACATAGTGGGGCAACCATTTTCTGCGACACCCAGAGTACTGAAAAGAATTACACTCACCGGCTATTTGTGCCTGGGTCAGAGCCTTCAGCTTGAGACTAAGATCATCTTCAGGACTTAAGATAAATCGGTTGTCGGTGGTGACAAACTGCCGTTCTTCAGCGTCTATGGAATGTGATCCTCCAAAAGCGTCTTGAAGAGCAAAAATGTTGTACACAGAATCAGGCAACGGAGGCGGAGGATGTTCGAGAGACTCCGACACCTGAGAAGCTGAGGGTATGTTGCGAGCTGGAGATCGGTCAAAAACAGGGGGTGAAGACGTCGAAAGCGGTCCGATTACTCCCATTCTCCTCTCAAAAAGATGGTTTTCTCTGGTGTCTGTCAAGCGAGGGTTGTTTGATGGCGTGAAGCTCAAACTTTCAGCTAACTCGGGGGCTTCCTTATCACGAATGGATGTTTGCATTCCGACTTTAGCAAATCCGCTTTGGCTGATCGCCATTGAGCATGTGATCACGCTCGCCACAACAAACGCCCCGACAAGCATACTTGAAGCGTTTTTTCTTTCTCGGTTATATTATAATCTTATATTATAATTTCGGTTAATTATAATCTCTGTGCACCTAAAGTAAATTTTGCTCAAAACTGTGCAAGCAAACGTTCCTCGTGGTGTTCAAAGCTGAACAAATCCACGGAAATCAGGGTTCGTGCGGGACGAACGTCGCTTTGGAATCTCCTAGAACTGTTAACAGGGTTTGGGTTTACTCATTTTACAAAAAATTATTCTGAAAGGAGATATTAAACATTAAATAAAACTCATTTCATATTAGAAAAATGAAGGTAACTTTCACGTAACAGTTGCTTTAGTGCATACAAATAACGGTGGGTGCAGCAGATACGTATACACAAGCCTGTTTTGATGGCTCTCTGCCGTAGCTAAGTGTTATTATCCGCAGGTTTCAAAGCACCGTGCAAACACAGAGCAGACACCACAGTTCCTTAGCTACCCGCGGCTGGAGGAAGAGTGAGAGACTCCGATGCAGATCATGAGGACGCTACCTCCGTCCGCTGATGAAAGGAACGCGGATCAGAGGACGCAATGTGGTCCGGAGACGCTCCCGAGTCTTGCTCAGATGTTATTGGAACGTGCGCTATGGAGCAAGGGGGAGTATGCGCTATGGAGCAAGGGGGGTATGTTGTGTTCTAGGATATTCTGCTTTAGCTTGAATTAATTTAAAAGCTACTAACTGATATAGTAAAATATATTAATGTGCATGGTGACTTCAGCATCATGCTTCAGCTTCCGCTGCCGCCTCCGACCTTCCGAGGACCAAGCCTGTAATTTGCTGAGTAAGAGGGGTGAACGACTATCATTACTATTTTTCTCTCATCACCGTATTAATTATAAAATGACTAGACCTTGAGTTACCCCAAAAGACTCGACGGACAATAGCAAAAAAAGATGTTCTGTTTTATTATTTTTGACTAGCGAAATTACTAGTTTAACATCAAACTGAAGCCGACAAACTCCCAGTACGACGTACTTCTGTGGTTTCAAAGTACGTTTTGCTTCTCTCCTTCGGCCTCATTCCATTGTATCACATGACGAGGGCGTTGGAAAATTGTCAATCATGCAGTCTCATAGCCAGTTGTAGGTAAAATTCTGCCCCACGTTTATTAGTTTCACCTTATTTTTTCGAAATAACCGATGTAAATTGAAGTAGGAGTATTATACGTACATTATACGAGTAGATGGTTCGTTGAAAATATTCTTTTGATTCAAACTTGGAAATTGCATGTTCCTTAATTTTTTCCTCTTTTTGACTGCTTCATATCAATTAGAATTGTTTTTAGAATCAAAAAATACTTTTAGGTGAATACTTTAGAGGAGAAGTATAAATTTCCATAGCATCATTAAAAATTATTCTTTTAACCTTTTGAAAATATGCTTTTTAAAAAATAATGCTGTCAATCTGGAACAAAGTCACCTCTGGTGCAGGATAGATTACTACGACTTTTCTAGAAACACAAACGCTGTCCTTTAATCAATCAGCAACTCAGTTAATTTCTTCATTAAGAACTACAACAAATGTAACTTGGCGAAATCGTAAACAGTACAGCTTTCGAATAATCTGTTATTTAGTAGGAAATAAGTAAAATTTAGATGAATCAGAAGAATACCAACGTGGTACCAGTAAATTTTTTACGCATTAAAACTTATTTTACATTTTTTAAAGCAATAAAGTTGCATTTTTAACGATTTGCTTGCAGGTGGGAGGGGGGGCTTTATAAAAAAGAATTATTACTAACATTACACATGACTTCCTTATCCATCTAAAAGTTTCGCAAAAGTGTACGCCGTCGCTCTTGCAATGTATTAGTCCACATACAATGAGGCTACAATGCATGGAATGTATTGCATTAACATGGCAGCATTGAGCAGCATTCGGTGTTTCTAACATCGGCTAAGTTGCAGAGCCTTGCTCAACTTGCATTTATCAGTTGACTAAGTTTTTAATTGGGTGAAAAGTGTAATTAGACAACAGAGTTGAGAGTTGACATCGACCGGTGGCGTATGAGGTAAGGATGGTCTACTATTATAGATTCGTTGAGACAGCCAAACGGATCATGTTATTTAGCAAAGTTTTATTTACAGTTCTAGGTTACCTTATTTGCATAGTTGCTACGTTCGGAACGTAGATTAGGATCAATGGCGTGGATGTTAATTAGAAAGCGAAGTAAAGTATATAATACGGGCTTGAGAAATATAAAACATCACCGATTGGGTTTCAGATACACAGAATACGAAAAGTAACGCCGGCAACTTCTGCAGTGGGTGATCTTAATGAAGCAAACGCGTGTGAGTCTCGTGTGCAGGCGGGAGCGAAGAGAGGCTTGTTCTTGGGACTGAGTCAAACAAATACTACAGGTAAACATAAGTACTACGAACAAGATGCGCTCACCATTAGACTTCACAGCACATGATAAACAAGTTCTTTCGGTCGCAAATTTAGGCAAATAGATGAAACAGATGAGTTACATGGAAGGCATAATTAAAACAGCTGACAGCAGTGTGGGCAGTCGTAGAAAGGGGAGACCATCGGGTAGCACAGGGGCAGGTTCCCTTCTTCACAAGTAATTCAGTGGCTGTACTCAGTCTCGGTGCTTGAACTCTTTTTTGGGTGGTTCATTCCAGTCTTTGCTACTAATTCGAGGTTAAACCTAATTTTGAGCGGGACTTGTCCCTAAGTCGATGAGCAGCTTAGTACAGGATGGGAGGTCAGTATGGGATTGGGACTGATCTCTGTTTAGATAACACTGCTGGGCCACGACCGAAACTACCGAGGGTCGAATAATCAGTGAGTGGTTCAGTATCTGCTCGTATTGATTAAAAAACTTATCATTATACGAGCAAGCGTGCTGCCACGTGTACCTATGCACGCCAAGGACTAAACCGTTACAGCAAGTTATTTTAGCAACAGCTAAAAAATCTTAAGATTTTGAGAGACTGATTGCGTAATAGCGCCCATTTTGTAGAAAATAAAAATGCTTTAATTTAGAATCTTCCTCTAGTCACAGCAGATCTATTCAGAAAATAGAAATACAATGTCAACTTTTTTATTAAATCTTGCTTTATTTTTAAAATTGTCAGATTTTAAACAAGTATTTTTTGAAAAAAGTTCGTACATCCCGGGACTGGTCACACTGGTGTGCCACTTGCTTAGGAATGGAATGCTTAATCCTTCCTCTCCCAGGAAAACACTCCTGCCGGTCACGAACCCGGGACTTGATAAATAGGGGCACTCTTGATTTTCGCTCAAGTTCGCTCCAGATCATTCTGCTGAGACATGAAAGAAATCATACTTTTATGATGAGCCGTCGTCTAATAAAAAGGCTGCTGTAACCACCTTCAAAAATACATTCTGCCTAACAGAATTTGTAGCAACATCGAAGGTTATTTCGTGAGTCCCGCCCACTGAGACATCTACAACCTTTGTAATGACGGTACAGTACGTGTAGTAATCGCATGCAAGTACTAAATACTATAACGCAACTATTTGTCAAATAATGCATAACTGATGAATGAGATCTTGCATGAATGGATCCATGAATCTCAGTTGAAAATGACCACCCGGGAATGATGTTTCTCTGTGTTTCGAGTGTGAATGTTTTCTGTTTGTGTGCCTTTATTTTACTTTTAAGCAAAAGAAAGATGTAGCAGCTTGAGGTTCACTTCAATTTTTATCTCAGGAAATACGTAGAAATCACGTTCTCCACGGATCGTTTGAAATAAAGGTCATTTGAATCAATATTCAGCAGCTTAGACGCACTTAAATTGCGTGCAATTTCAACGCAGTTCAGTCGGAGGAGCTTTCACGAGCTTCAACCCAGGCAGCCTTGTTCTGAATCACAAAGGACGAACATGAACAATGACAGCTGACAGGAATTATATCGGCTCTATCCTTGTACCTATTCTTTGAATAGGCGCTATCTGCATAGGTCGACAACAAATGGTTTTTGCGTAGGCGTTTTCGTTCTTCAGAAAATTACTTCTAAAATTATATTTTTGAAGCCTCCAATAAATATGTAGCTTGAACTTCTTATCGTACAGCTAAAAACCAAGAAATAATTTTTTTTCAATATTTTGACGCGTAAGTGTTGCAGCAACGAGAATGAAATTTGGCTTTCAGCTTCGAGCAAGAACACTAACCTATATCCGAAGAACAACCTTTCACTTTAGCACATAAAGTCTCCCTATCTGTTACGTGTTGAAACTTTTCTTTCCCGCCTCAACGACGGACTGGCACTCCATAATACGCACGTGTTCTGGCCTTGAAACTAGAAGCATCCTGCTGGTGAGTCAGTGTCCTCAAGGAACAATGGTAGACGGCCGGTCTTAAAGCGGGAAACGATTATTCCGCCCGCTGCAACACAGCGCCTTAATTGTAGCGTCTTGCTGTTGCAAGGAAGACGTTCTCTCGCGCGACCCAGGATACGCCACGACGTCGTGATGCTGGCCACTGATTCTTTGCACTGTTGAAGCTAAGTGCTTTCATTGCTGTATTTTGGTCTTCATTTGGGTTCTAGACTTGTCTTTTATATTTGGTTAGCTAGAGTAATTGAAGTAATGAATAGATGGAAGGGGCGTAGGTGAGACAACTCCCATTAGTCGTGTCTGAAGTATCTTTATGAACATCGTCACCGATATATGGAGGCGTCCCCAGGTGTTTGATCTCTTATTACTTTTATTGTTATCATTATTAATATTGTTAGTAGTAGTAGAAGTTGGAGCAGCAGTAGAAACATTTCCCTGTTTTACCGCCGCAGCCCCCTGCTTGACCTCTCATTACCAGCCCGTAGCCACAAGGTGCGCACCTGCATTTGAGAATGTAAGCTCTTCAAAAAACAGGAGCTCCTCAGTTCCTGTGTGCTTCATGTTTTTCTACATTATCGAGTCCAATTTTCACGTCTGTTCAAATGCAGTGCCCCACACATGGTGCCCCAAGTGCAGTGCCCAACACATGGTGCGCTTGGTGCCCTAAGTGCAGTGCCCAACACATGGTGCGCTTGGTGCCCTAAGTGCAGTGCCCCACACATGGTGCCCCAAGTGCAGTGCCCCACACATGGTGCCCCAAGTGCAGGGCGCCTCACATGGTGCCCCAAGTGCAGGGCCCCTCACATGGCCCAGAAAACTGCGCCTGAGGACTTGAGTCCATCGTCCTCCAGTTCAGACGAACTCGTTGCCGAAAGAGTCCCGTTAGGACTTATGAGACACCCACGTAAATAGGTATTTTTAATAAGTCAACGTGTAATGTGCTTGTTTTCCGAAAATTAGACCAGAAATACCTTACTGGAAAATACCAGTTGAGCCAACGCAAATACTTGAATGCCTGAATTATTATCGAAGTTTTTCAGGATGTTCCTAAGAGAGAGAAAATCTTTAGGAAAGAGTACGCACGATTTCATCCGGATTTTTTGTTCTGTGGTGTTTTAGACAAATTCATTTCTGGTTATTTGAAAATTTTCATTTAGTAGGTAATGACATACGATTCACTCGTAATTTCCTAGCTTCAATTAAATCAAAGGTTCCTGAAGAAAAGAATCGAAAAGATTGCATTTGGATTTGTCGGAGCTAGCTCATGCTCTGGTTCTCATGTTCATGGTCGCCTCGAACTCCAAAAAATTCAAGAAGTTTTGATCATCAATTAATGCAATCGTTATGCAATCCTGTGAACAATATTCCTATAAAAATTGCTCAACGATAAATTTCGAATGTGCTTTTGAGGTTGTCGAGGAGAGTAAATAATGAAGACACACAGACTTGTTCTCCTAAGACGGTGTCTTCCATTGCATTCGAAAAAGGATACTGAAAAAGATTAATACTTCGATAGAACTCCTTTTGTTGGCTAACTATGGTGGCTAAACATAATATTTTTAGTACACCTTAAATACTAACAGATGAAAAAAGAGAAATAAAAAGAAACAAATAAATATATTTTAAAATGCAGGCAAGGAGGAATAAGTCATTAAGGACACAAAAGAGCAAAAAGTTTCAAAGAAGAATTACTCTACGGAATTTAGTTCTAACACGCTCGAACGAAGACCGTACACGTCCATCATAGGTGTAGCAAAACAGAGGAAAAATGTTGCTCGTCGAGGCATTCTAGTTCGTACCACATTCATGTACATGAATGATTGCGAAAAAGATTCATCGGAGTCTTAAGCAGCGCCAGTTCTTTCCTTTAAATTTTTGACCATCAGTTCCCGAGAAGCATATCCTCTCACAAAATGTTCTCCACTTATGAATGCCGATGTATGATTCAATATGATGAAGAGTTGTTCATTTGGACAGATTAGAGGACAATGTAATAGCTGTACTCTCTAATGGAGAGCATGGTTCTCAGTTTCCTGGGTAGCGTACAGGAAAGCACTACGACGAACTTAGTAGAAAGCTTCCATAAAAGAGCAGGAAATGAATAGCTAGTAATTACAAACAGGAAATGCTCCTCAACAAAGATTGAAATAAATGACGTAATGTCATCATGAGAAAATTATTTCACTATTCGTAACGCTAGACCATTTTACAAGGAGATTTTCGTCTTTGCGTCTTTGTGTAACGATTCAAATGTGACACACATGTACGAGTGCTCACTATAATCCCGAGGTTTCGGCTCTCTTTAAGCGTACTGGTACGATGTGAGGCAGACAGCTAGAAAATCAAGGTTCGATTCCTGGCTGTGGCAAGATTGATTTTTACCGAACAACGGAGTGCTTCCCTCCGAAGCGAAAGCTTAAATCTCAAATTCTTATGTAGGATGTTATTCGGCTACGGGTTTTTCACAGGACTGAGTGGGAAAACAAAAGGAACCCGTAAGTGTGTAAAAAAATTCAATTTATTTTCGCAAAAGCTGCATTTTGGCCTCTTCGGGAAGCCGTTCTCTAAGCAGTCATGCAAACTTGTTGGCCAGCTAACAAATAAAATAACATGTTAGCAATCTGCCATGAAAGATCGAGTTAACTTTTACAGGTCACTCATCATCTTAGTCAGAAAACAGCATTACGTGCCTCCCATGCACCAGGGCGACTACGTAAAGAAACAATATTTCAGTAAATATAATCCGCCAAAATGCTATATTATAATTTCACAAGCAATAAAAAATGAGTACATCGCAATTAAGGGTGGCACACAGTTGCAGTAACTACGTCTCGCGGTACACAGCCCCCATAAGTGATGGCTACTGTAGTTTGACTGCCAGTAACTGTCACTGTGGAGGTCAAAGTCTCAGTAACTAACTTTGTTATGACAATATTCGAAGGTCCAGTGATCAGACGAGCGGTGCGATGTGACTTTAGAAGCTGACGCTCTTCTTCAGTTACTCGAGCCGTTGGTCTGTCCGTGTTGGCAGTTCCGGATTCGAAGATGTCCTCCTCACCCAAGAGAGAGGCCACTGAGTTACTTTCTGCAAGTTTAAGGGCTTGAGACTTTAGTAATCCATTGGTTTCGCTTCCTGAAGATTGAGGCTGATATCCGTGGCGTTCAGAAACAGAAGCATCGTCATTTTTCAGGCGAGTTTGGACTTGTGATGTCACCAATAAGGAAGGCCGACGAGAAGTCGTTGAAGGCGCAACGGGTCTGAAAAAACAGGCGCATAAATTATTTGACTTGAAATTTTTTCGGGTACAAGGATTTAATAATTTGTTTGAGACCAGTAATGCTGAAAAATGAAAGCGTGCGAGAAACTTCTCAGGATATATTTTTTCAATATTTGTCTGGACCGATGGGGCTGACGAGTTTCTTTATATATACTCGTATATAGTTCATTCATACTTCCTTGTGTAAAAGTGCACTCATTTCAAATCACCGGCGAAGAAATAAAAACTTCGACTATAATTATTTCGAACATTCTGCGTTCACATTTAAAACTGAACATTCGTAAATATTTTCCGCAGGAGTACGTGGAAGCAATGTTTTATGCGGTTTGGGGAATTACAGCAGTTTCGATGCTGTCTCAAAATAATATTACAACAGTATTGAAAGTTTTAACTGCAGTGTTAAAGTAACGGCACTAGACTATCTTTTCTACTCTATTATTAAAACTTGAATAACGGTCGCTGAAGGTATTTCAATAAAAAATACAAGTAGCAGGACAGCAGCTTCTAACATAATAATGAAGACACCGCCAGGAATAACTATAAAAATTAGAGGTTCTACCTCCAGATGAAAGAAAAAAAAGTAACTGCACAAGGGTTCATCGGCTGCTGATAAGAGCCTTGCTAATGGCCAGTTTCCTGAGGTGATCTACAGACAATGCTGGACAGTTTCCGCTACTCCTTCAAGCTAAATTATTGGTTTTTGACGACCGAAGGACTTTGTAGGCGCCAGTATAGTCTCGAGGCAAGTCATGATGGTGATTAGCGTGCTGCGGTAGGTTTCAATAGTGACTCGAGTACGTAGGTGTCAATGTAGGCGTATAGTCTTGTGGTAGGTCACTATGGTAATTGGAGTATGGAGTATGGCGGGAGGTTTCAATCACTAAAAACGTGGTAGTATCTGTCATTATAGTTTAGTGGTAGGTCACAGCGGTAATATGAGAACTGTGCTAGATTTTCAATAACTGAAGAACGCGCTAGGCCTTAGATCATGGTGATACGAGTGCGTGCGGTCTGATCTGTGAGTAGAGTGCGGTGGTGTGAAAAATCTGATGCCCGCTGAAGTTGTACTAAATCTTCGAGATTATTAGAACCTTCTTGAAGAACTAAAGAATCCTCTACGATAATTCCCCAAATTTGTCGTTGACATTGCGCTTCGGTTCATTGTCTCAGCTTAAGTCTCTTTCAATGGTCTTATTGAAGACAGCAATTCACGCGTCATTTAAATTGAATTGTTAGGTTAGATTGGATCAGTTTGAGGATATGTCTCTCTAGTAGCTGTTAATTTTGTTACAGTAACAGAAGTCTTCTGGTAATTACAACCTCGGTAATTTGTGTGCGCTGCAAGCCTAGAGTTTCGAGATGACCTCTACTAACGACCCAACACTCACGCAACGCTTGTTTCCTCAGGGGCGACAATGAAGTCTTGGCACGGTGGGGTCCCTGGGGCCACTTTGGTGCAGGTGCGATACTGCACAGTGGTCACCGTGCGTAAAACCTGCATGGTCAAGGTGCTGTAGCTTAAGTTTAGGGGCTGCGTTTGGGACGTTGGGGAGGCCGAAGAATACTGCGGGGCTTGTAGGGGAATGAGAGAAAGGAGATCTTGACGTTCCAAGGACCCATGCGATAAAAGGTCATGAGTCTCCACAGGGTGGGCATTCAAAGGAGTGAATCCCAAAGCCACCCAGAAGGCGATGAAGACTAGCGAAAACAGCGCCATCTGCTGGAAAGACGCGATGTTGTTAGACTGGATCATTTCACTGTGTCTACGCTTTGCTGCTCACCTCATAATTTCGCTATGCAATCCTGAAAGAAATGCGTTTTATAATTAAAATATGATGAAAAACTATCAAATAAGTTAATTTTGGCTAAGCATCATAAAAATTAAGGTACTTTATCGAAGGGATATAGTAGGAATTAAAGTTGAAATTGATACAAACACCAAATTGTCAGGCTGGTGATAGTATCGACGGTGTGATGAATCGCTTGTCAAAGTAATCATGTTAAAATAGGATGGCATAAACTGTTTATGTCATCCCCAGGAATTATCTGTAGTCAAATATAAACTATGCAATTAATTCCTGACCTTGGATTTGATTACCGGAAAACAGTGGTTAAGAACCTTGGTAAAATTACAAAATTAGAAATTCACTTTTCAGACTGTGAATAAAAAGAGATGCGTGATAAGAGGATGCTTGATTTAATATCTGATACACTGATGACGTCTAGACGCCTTCTAGACACGCATGGAGTCTAGACACACTCTAGACACTCGCAGAGGCTATACACTCCCTAGACATGCACGTGGCTTAAACACACTCTAGACCGACACGGAGTCGAACACTCTTCGGGTCTAAACACATTCTAGACATTCATAGGGTATCAACGTGGTCTACATGCATATGTTAGAGAGCCCCACGACTATTATTGAGTATATTTTCTCTGTTAGTTGCGGGGTTGTGGATCAGTATTCTCTATAGTTACTATTAACCCGTACGGTGCACAAATTTCTCTCCACAAAACATCTATTTGTGAAAAAAAGTGCACTTATTATGAGAGTGCGTCTGATGGGCAGGCAAGTAAGGTATTTCTTCGAAACAGCGAGTTGGTTTGAGCACAGTGGTTTGCTGAGTCGGTGTTGAGCTCCGTCTACAGCTGGATTACCGTAAGTTGGATTACCGTAAGGTGGATTACCGTAAGGTGGATTACCGTAAGTTGGAGTACCGTAAGATGAATCAGTTACCTGCTGAACAATTCGGAATCTGGAATCATTTGTTCAACAGGTAACTGCTGTAAAAGATGCCAACAGTCATTTCATGGCATCATTTGATGTCGAGAATTTATTCATAATTATTTTCTCAAGTGAAACCATAGACATTATGCCTCAATTATTTATCTGCAAATGTAAATTTAGTTATTGGTTTAAGTAGGCAGCGTGTCAAAAACACTTTTAGAACATTTAGTTTTAATCTTTTATTTCATAATCGAAAATAAATTTTATGAACCGCTTAACGGTCTGGGCATGGGGTTCTCACTTTGTCCAACATTCGCAAATATTTTTATATACTTTTTCGAAAAACCACGGCTCGATATGAGTCCCTCAGAATTCCGGCCTGCGTTTTATAAGCGACATTTGACGATGCCTTTTTATTATTTCGTTATGAATCTTATTATATTCTGTCCCTAAATTTTTTGAACTCTCAACATCATAATATAAAATTTCCTACGGAACTAGAGAGTAATAATTCCTTACCATTTTTAGATTCACTTGTTGCTAGGCAGGATGATGGCATTCTTAATATGTGCACCGTAAGCCAACCTCCAAGGGCCTTGGTATGAGGTCTTTTAGTTAATGTTATTTTTTCCAAAATTAACTGCATTCAAACTTCAGTAGCTAGAGCCTATCGAATCTGTTCGAATTTCTGTACTTTTCATGACGAACTTGAATTCTAACACTCGTTTTTTAGTAGCAATGGTTTTCCCATGAGATTTACTGAAACTTTTATCAAGAAGTTTTTGAACCTCAAATATTTTAAAGCCCCTTCTCTGATTTCGGTGCACAAAAGAAATTTTTCCTTGTGTTGCTTTTCTCAGCATTCAGTCGGAATAACATAATTACAATCTTTCTTTCCTTTTTACAAAAAAAATTCCTCAAATAGATTTCAAAGTGATTTTGGTAAATGAATACAAGATAGGTTCACTTTTCAATTGCAACTATAAACTTATTAAAGGCATAGTAAGATATAAACATTGTCGCGCACGATGTGGGTCCGAATACGTGGGTTCTACATACTACGAGCGCTCTCGTTGCTGTGTGGCTGAGCTGGAAGCAGTTTCCGCACTAATCTTCCTCTCTCGACTCCTCCCAACTCTGCTGTGCGTACTCATGCAGAGAAGTGTAGCCGTTCTGTCCACCTGGAAGATTTTAATATTTCTCTCTCTTCTAGTACCACCGATTTCCTCATTTTAGAATCCTCGTATATTTTATCAGACAAACCTGTTTTAAACGACACAGTCATCATTTCCATTACCATTGACTTAGTTTTAATGTTCTTAATAAAACCATTTCTTTGTAGCATAGTTTTTCCAAATTTATTCCGGATGTCGGAACGCTCATTTTATCCTGTTTAGTACAATAATAACTCTAGTCAATAAATATAATAAGCTTGCAAGCGGCTTTTCTTGCTCCTATGTCCATCACAAAACTTTGCAATAATCAAAGCATAAATATTATTTGGAGTACCTTAAGTTGGTGTACCGTAAGTTCGAGTAAATACCGTCACTATGGTACGTTAGTTGGAGTACCGTGAGTCAGCAAGTACAGTGAATGCCGGACCTTGAGTACAGTGGATCAGAACCCCTCATGCACTCGATTAGGTGGGTGCACTAAAGCCAACAACTGAGGCTGAAGAAAGTCAAGAAAATAAAAGAAACTTTGCGGACAGAACTTCTTCAGACTGCGTCAAAAATGTGCAATAATGAACGAATAACTTC
This sequence comes from Orchestia grillus, assembly GCA_014899125.1. Taxonomy (NCBI): domain Eukaryota; kingdom Metazoa; phylum Arthropoda; class Malacostraca; order Amphipoda; family Talitridae; genus Orchestia; species Orchestia grillus. The sequence goes on from VOMN01101510.1 coordinate 45,063, forward strand.
AGAGGCACTGAAGATATCTCGTACGGTCGACAGACGGTTGTTTTATTCAACAAAAAAATACTAATGCTCGAGAGCCAGCGTCAATTATTGACCTATGAATAGTTAGGAAAAATAAGCCCGAATTATTTATTGAATTTGAATTTGACAGTGGACGACCGCAGGCGGGCGGTCAGTGAGCCGTGGCCTGTGTTTCTGTGTTATAATTTTTGCATTATGTGTGTTTGTGTTGTGTTTATGCATTATGTATGTTTGATTATGTGTGTGTATGTGTGTGTGTTGTGCGTGTGTTGTGCTATGTGTTTCTGTGTTATGCATATCTGTGTTGTTATGTATTTCTTTCCTTGCGTTTATGCATTTCTGCATGCATTTCTTGGCCGGTGTTTCTGTGAAATGTGTTTTTTGGTGGTGGTGATGAAATGCGCGGAGATGATGGTGGGAACGATGTGTGATGGGTGCAGTTTCTAGTATTACGATTGTCAGAGCGAAAAAGCGAAGTGCAAGTTGAGTAAGAACATGCACTCAGATGAATAAGGCGACATAATTTTAATGATTGGTCAGGATTGTTACCTTCTGAGCATTGAAGTCTCTCATTTGACTTCAGATGAAAGAGTGGAAATAAGTCTTTTTTTCTCATAGTACAATAAATTAGGTAAGACACTTTGGTTCGGTTTGAGGTGTGCGAGGAAAAGGTGCACTTTTCACATTAGAAATGAAAAATATTTTCTAAAAATTTATTGACACGGAATATTGAGTTCATTCAAATGCCAATTATGGACAGTAATTGATATTAAATATACGTACTCACTAATTTAAAAATTCTTAGTTTGATGCAAGATTCAAAATTCAAAGTCATAAAAAATACTTTTTTGTCACAACCGAAGTGGTTTTAATGCATATTTTTAGCAGAATGACATGTAGGGTGAGACAGAAAAACGAGAACTTCGGAAAAAAAACAATGGGAATATACGATAAAAATCCATCAACAGAAATTAAACCACTACAACTTATCTTGTAAGAGACAGTAATTTCAATTTTCATTATTTGAAAATTAGGCTCTGTAGATCTACATGGCCGCTATTACGCATCTCAAAAGTTCCCTTATTTCTTCGACAACCTACAGAACGAGTGGTGTCAAAATTGTCTCACGGTGCAGTGGCATTTTTGGCATGAATCTAAAGTTATAATCGTGAATGACATTTAAATTATATACTTAAAAACACTTCTCACGATTTTGGGCGCAGTGGCTTCATCGACTCGCGCTCGAGTTTCTTCGTACCATAAACAAACCGTACAACTCCCACTAATCCGGCACTTTCTCGGGCTCCTCCGTTTAGAAGTGATAAACTTTATTAATCGAAATATAAATTTCAATCATTTTATGTACTAAAATACGTTTTCCTATACAAGAATTTCTATCGACAAATTTTTCAACGCACTACCATTCTCTCTCTCGAGTCACGTTTCTATATAGTTATGTGTTCAAACATGTGTTCTCCTTCATTCCATATGTACTACTTTACTTCATATGTGTTAATTTATCCTACATGCACTACTCCATCCCAAATATGGACAAGCAATGAAAAATTAATTTTTTCTTCATTTCGCAGCCTCCGAAAAATATGAGATGGGGAAAACTCATTCAAATTCCAAAATAAGAAAATTATTTTTAAAACGAAATTGATTAAGCAACAAATATTTCATGTTTTTTTTGTTAGGGCATAACGTTGCAGAATTGCGGGGGCTGCTGGGATCTGACAGATCTGACGGTGATAGCATGAATAAAAAAAATAGTTTATTCCAAACTTGGTCAATATAAAAATAATGACCTGGTCCTGAAGATACGGATCACAAGATTACTATTTCTAATGGGAATAATGTAGAATACCGAAGCCGTCATCAAAACACAACATAATATTTTGAATCATTAACAAAAATAAGTCTGAAGCCGAAATTTTTTCTTCTTATGCTTTAATCTGGCCGATTTTCGTATCAGCTCTTCCGAGTGTTCCCAAAATATATTTTAAAGTTTCCTTGATCCAAGTGAAGCATTGTTCTGAGGGATTTTTTTTACTTTTGTATGACTACTAACTGTGACGATTTCTAGACGAGAGCTACAGTCTAACTTATCCGCAGGCCCCATCGATAAGTTTATGAAAAAATTTATTTATATTACATTTTGGACAGAAATTAAAGACATCTATAGACCCTCTGGCGAAAAAGTTAGACAGGGACTTGTGGCAGATCAAAACACAATGTTGAGGAGGGACTCCAGGATTCATAGCACCAGAGCACGCCTGGCATCACACAGACCCGTCAAGTTTGGCCTGTCTAAATAGACATGACCGTGCAGTTTTGGCCTACGACTTGCACAGTTTACCAGGCCACAGTGTACAGTTAATGACCCGCGGCTACAGCTAATCACCGCAGGCGGCTGCTCAGAATAAGCGCAGCCGAAAAATGACATTACACCTCGCAAAGACGAATTTAATGAACAAGTGGACGACCTAGTCGCGGGTCTTCAATTCTTTATGAAGCGTAACTTAGTTATGGCTCAAGAAGAAAACTAAGGCTAGAAATTAAGCTTTTGCCGTTACAAGTGCAAATCTAGCTTCAGGTCAGTGCAGATTGCCGCTCGTAAACGCGGTCCAGTGTAATGTCGCCGGTGAAGACACGGGATGACTGTGCAAATCTATGAAGTTGGTAACCTGAAATATGAATCTTTTTCATAGACCTTCTGTTACAAAGCAACAAAGCGTTCATTCTTGTTTTGCAATATCAGTTTTTTTTTAAATATACACCCGAGCTCATTCCGCTAGCTTGTTTTTGTGCACGCAATTTGATTATAATTGTGAATATAAATAAAAGTGTTCACATGGTACAATTTAGTTTCCATGTTTTTCGTTGATGAATCTACCATGTTTGCATCCGCAAAGGAACACACTTTTATCGCATCATACTATACACTGAAGAGCAGCGTAAAACTAGGTGTATTTTAAACCATATCGAGCTCCCCAACCTAAATGACAAGTTGCTGACAACCAGGAATTGACGGCCGTGTTCCAGCGACAACGTTTGCTACGCCCAGGGCTACGGAGGGTCGTCAAAACAAGAAGAAAGCAAACTGGACAACATATGCTAAAGGACAGGTGAGAAAACTTTCATAAGATGGCTCAGTGAAAAAATTTTCATGCGCTGCCTTTACGTGCGCGGTGTTTAACCCTTTACACGATTAATCTGAGAATTCTCGTCTACCTGTAGGCTAAGGCTTGGGTACTAAGACGGGAACTTTCCGTATAATCTACCCTATATTTTTTTTTGCAAGCTATTTTGTTGATTTTTATAGGTCAGTATTTATGGAGGGATTTTTACGTAAGACACTGTACGTTCGTTGAAAAAATAGTTCCAATTTGAAATACGCGTGAGAGCACAAAACTAAACAATTCCCTTGCAAAGTAAGTAGAGTGAATGTACGCCCTCGTTCAGGGCGATGCGAACTCAGGATGCTAGAATGTGCTTTTTCACTCATAATGAAATTACCAAGTTGAACCTAAAAGACTTGCGAAAATTTCTTGTCAGGGTTTTAATACTTATGTATAATGAAACAACACTAAGATATAACTCCTACGAAAAAGTTATTGCAGTTCCACAATATTTTCTCAAGCAGCTAAAAATAACTTTAAGATGAGTAACGAATTCATTTGAAAATAACGAATTCATTTGAAAAATCTCACCGTCAGATTTCGACGACGTTTCTTTTCACATGGAAGAATTTCTAAAGAAATGAAATAGGAAAAGAGTCAATCAAACAAACAGAACTCTTTCTCTTTTGTGTTCCGACGTCCGCTCACGACCAGAGGTCGCTGGGAAGAGCGGTGAAAATTCGAGATTTTGCACGGGCGTCTCAGTTTGGCTCTGGTCGATTTCCCCGGACCGTTGCCAGAAACAAACAGCTTTTGCAGCGCTCGTGAGGACTTGATGCTTTCTTTGAAGGTTCGCCAGCCTGTGTGCTCAATTCTGAACCTCTACACAGTCTACAGCGTTCAGAAATTTGGTGCGACATTCCCCGGAAGATACCATGAATAAAGTCACGCTAGAATTCGTGTGATTCAGAATAACGACGCGGTTTTTTATTTCATTGAGACGACCATTGTTCCTTAATATGTACGTTATTTTTTCAATAATTTTTTCTTGAAACTTCGTGAGTGGGCGAAAACTTATTTTTTTCAACCGATTTTTTCCTTTTTTAGATTAGTTTCTTCTTTTACTTTTCTCGTAGAAGAGTAATACAAAGAAGAGTTAAATGTTAAATTTATTAGGAAATGCATTTCTACTCGCGTGAGAAGCTAGCACTGGCACGTATTTCTATCGAAGGTATATAATACTATAATACATGTGGCTAAATTATGGTTAAATCTTCTGTATTACATTGTACACTATGTTCATCAGTATGTTCATAATACCATTACCGTAAGTTGCCGTGAACAGAACTCGTTCACTACGCGTAAATGATTAACTAAAAACTTAAAATTCAACAGAGCCGTACGCAGTAAACGCATTTTATTTTATTATAAACATATGAAAAAATGAATGGAACCAAACTAACAAAACTCAATTAAAGCTCAATTGCATTTGACGTTGTCACACGTTTCTCACGAACTAAAATGTTTCTGCTGCGTGCAGCTCTCTGCGTATTTGTTTCAAATGAACATTCGTCTGCAGGATGTTGACATTCGCAGACAAATAATAAATTGATGTTGGCATTATCGAATACCTACCAATGTTTGTCTTTCAGTCGCTCCTGGAAATCAGAATCTTCAGTTAACTTGCGGCAGTGCATACTTCTTGTTAGGATTTTGTTTGCGTTACACATCTTTGAGAATGTAATTGCCAGTGGAAAGTCACCGTAATTACATATTTATTGAAAATAATTAGCATCTTAACATAGGATAGGTTGCTGTCATTAGCTCAAACCTGAAACGCAGAATGCAAGTTCAATTGAGTTACGGTCAGGGGTAGAGATTTTCCTGTCTTGCTTCTACCATTGAATCGATCACTTAATGTTCTCAAATTATTTCGATTTTCATGCTGAAAATTGAGCACATATATTATCAAAGAACCACGAAACATTGAACAATTCAGGCAAGCTTCCAAGGCCCTCGAATTGTAACGGCTATAACCAGCATTGCCATTTGATTCTAATTTTATTTTAATTCTAATTTTATGCGAATGTGTGGATTGTACAGCGTATTATAAAAAGCTCCAGCTGTGACAAACTGAGGGAATGCCAATGCAGCTGAGAGCTCATTGGACGTCCTGCTGCAACCCTTCTGACAGCCTCCATATTTCGCACTAGTTGATTACTTAGCATTTTCTATGCTAATACTGAATTTGAGCTTCGAATAATTGAAATTTTTTTGATGAAATTGTGGAATATAAGCTATTTGCATAGTACAATGCAACAGGAAGATAACCTGAAAAAATGTTCTTTAAAACTGCTCTACTCCTTATGTTGAGTCAGACTCCGCCTCGTTTACAGAAGCAATGCCTAGACCAAGAATTAAATACTTAGAACTTGGTAAAACTTGATACTATAAGCGTTACAAACACAAGTTTTATCTGTTAATTGTGAGCACTAAAAAGTGATTTGAAGCCTTAATTATGCGTACTCAACGAAGCTATAACTTTGTACAGTCGAAATAAGAACTAAGTGTTTAATACAATAATATACACGCTCGCATCTACAGCGATTTAGCATAGATTCAATTATCCACGCTTATCCTATATTTACACTGAGAACATTTTCTTCATCCATTCGGATCAAAGCTCACAAAACATTCGTTGTGTTTTGAGATGAAAAATAATATCGTAGATTCATAGATGAAATAAAACTTACGCTTAGTTTCTTCGAATACCTATAATCTAACATTGCCAATTCGACAGAAATCACAACACTGATCTGAACACCAAGTTCCTGTCCACAAACGTTCAGGGAACCCTAGATAAATAGCTTGATTTATTTTGCTAAAGTTTAGTGTCTTAAGTATAGCGGAAGTTTAGTGTGTTAGGTATAATTGAAGTGTTACATTGCTCATCAGATCGATAATTTGAGGAACTTATGCCTCACATTAAAAACGTTAAATTCAAACTCTGCGTTCATTTGTATGTCAAATGGAATGTTGATCTCAAATTAAATGAACCAGAATTACACTCCTAAAATGTGCTTTCAAATATCGTCATTCACTATCATTGAGAGAAAGTTATGTATTTATTGCGAGACTTGAAAGTTATGCCGTTTTAAATAAAGGCCCTTTTCATCACCGTGAACAAAACAAAAAATTTCATAAAACTAGTGTATTGATGCGTCACTCATATTCGAAGTAGGACTCACCTTTTTTTGGAATGACTCAAATTCCAACAAGGTTATAACTTCTTAGATCCTCTACTCTATAAAGTTCAGTAGCCTCTTATATACAATGAGCAGCCGCGAGGTACAAAACAGAGTCAAAATTTCACCGTAGAATGAAAAGTGTCACGACGGACGCAATCTTCAAAAACTGGAAGGCAGAGACAATTGTTTTTGAAGCTCACCAGGTGACCGCTGGCCTCACACTGAGCCTTGAGCCACACAGGCCCCTCAGTCCTCAGCGTGGCCAGCCGCTGCTGGAACCTATGTGGAGTTCCTGTACCAGGAGGTGCTTGAGGTTCTCGAGTTAGGTGCCTTCTTGGACTCCCGTGTCTGGCGTCAGGTTCTGGTCTCACTAACTTTTGGAGATATTGTACCCGGAACCGAGTAAAATTCCCGTGTGCGCAGCATCTTTTGGGTCTAAGGTTCGACGTTTCTTCACGTATTTGTTACGGGAACCTCGTCGGATTTTGATACCAAGAACTTTGCCAGATCCTCGAGTGGACCTTCTTAAGACTCTTGTATCATAAAACTCACCAGATCTTGTGATGGTTATGGTGAGGACGAAACACGAAATTTATTACGATGTACACACGTCTGGATTTCCATTTCATTAGGTCAACCCCGTGTGAATTTTCTTTGACCGCATATTTTCCATCATTTTCGCAGATTTTTCATTTGACTTTGATTTGAAGTTTCGAATTTTCGTCAGCGAGATTCTAACTGAAAAATTTCTCCCAATTAATTTTCCCACTGCGGAATTAACACCAACAGCAATTTTCTGCATGGTAAACGTAGCATTATCTGATTTGAAGGTAAAAGTACATACAATACTTCTCAATGAATTAGTGGATGTCAAATACAGTTGAAAACAATTAGAATTGAAAAATATTAAAGAATCGTTATTTTATCACTGACTATGCATCACTTAGTCTTATAATTTAAAATTTCAAAAGTAACCTGCAAGTTCAAAAGGTGAAACGGATCTTGGAAAAAAATGTCTAAGAAGGCCTAAATGCAGCTCAACAAAGCGATGTTAATGTCTATAGCAAAGTCATTTTTATAAGATACACGACATGCATCACATAACATCTTCGCAATGATTCTTAAATAAGTATTATTTTCAATCACATCCTTCATTCTCTGACATTCTCACATTTTTCTGCCGTTGCTTTTAGTTTATCATTATGGTTTTCAAAATGAAATTATAAACTTTTTTATTTTCTGGACAATCTTTAAAGGGTTTTACTTGCTCGTCATCTTCTTGTCCGCCAAGACTTCCGTGTTGTTCTCCGTTCTCATTATCGCTGAAAACTCAGATGAAGTGTTCAATTTATGAAAAAACTTGAACTGGTAAGTCTACTTTCTTTTCTTGCTCACTTGCTCACCAGTGTTGCAACGGCGTCACTTAACATTCTCTTACTTAAAATTCGCTCCAGTCGATCTGATATCTTCCTTGATAGTCGTTGCTCTGGAAGAGAAAATTGACAACTAATCCCCTAGAAGTACTGGTCACCAGCAACAGAGTTTCTAGCCTTGTTCTTGCTCGTCGTCCTCGTCCTGAAGAACGATGATAAACCCTTCTCCCTGCTCCAGAGAGCCGTAATCGTGGAGTGTGAGGTCGGTGTTGCTCAGCTCGAGCTGCATTTTCATGAAGGAAATTTCAGCGGACTGGAGAGCCCAAGCAGCCAAGTTTCCGATGCTCGTAACAGCGGGGCATTTCTCCAAAATTACTTGGAGGCTCGGAAGTGTGAGTTGTTGAGCTTGTCCGAACCAAAGTTGGGTCAAGTGGTCCAGGGAGCTGAGACCGATGTGGTCTTTTAAAACTTGGTCCGAGATTTGATTACATTCTCCAAAAGCGACGTGTTCCAAAACCTTACTGCACCTCAGGAATGTACCGAAGAGACCTGGGGACACTGGAGTACGATAGATGAAAAGTTCTCTTAGCTCCGAGAACATGAGACAGTTTTGAGAGGAGCTTAAGTCTGGAGCTGTGCTGATTAAGGACACTCCATGGAATTCTATTCTTGTCAAGTTTGAGCAGCATTTCGCTAATGACAGAATATCAACGGATCCCCATATTGTTGACATATAGATTGTCCGAAGCCTTGCGTGTAAGTTAAGAAGAGCCACTTCGATGTCACTCCAACGGCATTTATGAACTTTGAAATTCCTCAACTCTTTGTTCTGGTGAACGATTTGAACTGCAGATCCTTTCGGGCAGTCGAGGTACATTCCTTGAAGCTTTGGACACGACTTTACAATAATTTCCATCCGTTGTTTTGTTGAATAAAGATCATGTAGGTATATTAAATTGAATCTTAACGTAGGATCTTCCTCAAATAACATCTGCACAGCAGCTCCTGTCCTCTCAAACGCTCCTAAACTTGTCAAATTGGGTAAGAATCTCAGAAGCAAACTTACTTGACTCACAGGAAGGTGCTGCGCCCCCGGGCCCCCTATGTCTACAACTTTGAGCGTTTTGGCACAGTCGTTAAATCCTTTAAATTCGTCGTTGATCCTTTTCTCGTAAAGACTTCTTATTCCAGAATCCGAAATGTTTTCTGAGCCAGAAATGTCGAGCGTCTCCAGCAGAGGGCAATGCTTGCCCACGATCGCCAGGATTTCGTCGTCGCTCGTGTAGCGCAGGGTCAAGTGCCGGATCGTGTGGATGCGCCTGGGAAATAATGCAGGTTTCATTGTTGTGAATTAACAGTGGCAGAGTGTTGAAAATTAAATATCTCAATCTGAAATGTCTTGCTCGTCGTACTACGTGCACGTGAAAGACTAGGGGCGAGTTTTTTTTTAATGTTTTTCCCTGCCATTGAATAGATTTTTTATTCCTATGCACTCCACATTTCCTTTAATCAACTTACATGAGTCTTATTGTAGTAACGTTGTTTTACTGATTCTATGTTACGGGACGAGAACGCAGTTAATGTCTCAAGGAAAGCAGCTTCGTATTCGAACATGGTGGCAAAGTTACTAATGTATCCGTAGCTCCAGCAGGAAGGAACGGCAGCTCCATTCCGCAATTGAAGAATTATTTGATTCCCACAAAACGCTTCAAAAATAGAGGTTATTAAAATAGAAAAATACAATATTAAACTCACGTTAATAGTTAGTGGAAATTGTATATATTGTATCACTACAGATGCGCTTGGACTTTATTCTGGTTAATTTAATTTCCAAGCGAGTATCATAAATCATTAAATTTAAATACCAATTTTACCTTATCACTAAGTCTTATCCAACTAAGTCATTAGAAAAGTGAGATATACTATTGAATCTATCTATTTGTAACAAAATGATTTAATGAGCTTTGCTTTATTGTCACTAGACTGCTGAAGAAAGAATAAGAAAAAATAAAAATCATTTATTCCAAATTCAGTCACTCACAAAGTACATAACTTTTGGTTTTTCAATTAGGAAGATTAACATGATCTATCATTTGCTCGAAATCTCATAAGATAAATTTTACATCAGACCTAGCATGCTTTTGCCCGCTTTAGTCTTGTTAATCCTAAAAATTCCTCTTCCACATCTTCTTATAATCTCAATAAAAAAAAATCACTTTTAAATTTAAAAACAAGTACGCGCGGCCGCAACATTGTCACGTCAATTAATTTTTGAGCAAAAAAAGGAAAATAGCGTTTATTTGAAAATCACTGCAGGAAGATTACCTTATCACTTTACAGAGATAAAACTTATGCATGTCTCTGACCCAGACACCCCTGAGGTCGAGCGTCTGAAGCTGGGCTGCGCTCTCCGCGATTGCGGATAGCACGGGTGCGTAGAAGGGTTCCGGGAAGTGCCCAACAGCAAGTCTAGTCACTCCGGGCACCAGCAGCAGCTGCACCGCTGTAAAGCGCACCGTTGCCTCCACAGCCTCGTCTCGTTCCAAGATCGTGTTCAAAAGCTCCTAGAATTTTAATGCACGAGAGGAAATTATAATGAAACGAGTGTGAAAATCATTTCTGGCAGATAGGACAAAAAATCGGGCTCAGAAGTTCCTGGAATGTTAATATACGAGTGATATTTGTGATGAGACAAGGATGGAAGTTATTTCCTTGAGATTTGAGAATTTTTTTTATCTGAAAAGCTAATGGAATTTTGAGTACGAGCGATGCTTAACTGATTAATGAAAATAAGAATCACATCCAGTAAATTGGACTAAAAACCATGTTCAAAAGCTAATGGAATTGAGATGTACGAGCGGTAATTTATGATAGAACGAAGATGAAAATAATTTCCCAGAAATTAGAAGGAAAATAGTGTTCAGAAGCTCCTGTCTAATTCATAAGCGATTATTATAACAGGACAAATATCAAAATCATCCATGTATTGAATCCATGTATCAAGTATTGAACATAATGATCGTATCATCTTTGTGAAATTGAAAAATAATTGATTTGGATCGTAATCCCTTAGAATCGTATACGGTTTCAGTTTGTACGACCTATGGATTATCAGAAAGTTCTAACTTAAGACATTAATGGTTGAAGTATCATTAGGCAGCTTTTTCTCGAGAAGAGTGTTATGCGAATGGCGTCTTGAATACTATGATGCTTAGCTTAAGCCTAAATTGTTGCCATTCATGTCTTCTGAACTTAAGAACTTATTCCAAGATGATTATCACTCAACAATTAGTATCATGACTATTAAATAAATTTAGGGCAATTTCTTATCGTTATATTGTCTCTCGTAATTCCAAGCGCTTCAGAACGAATTTTCAAATTCACATGTATACTTTTTGCGGTACCTTAGGTAAAACTTATCGAACAACGTGTTGAGTTCCACTGTATCTTTTTTTTTCTTTACCTGCTGCAGCTTGGGAACCAGAGCGTTGCAGAGGACATCCCTGACTATCTGCAGTCGGGGAGTGAGGATGGGGTGACCGAGCTGCTCCCACTGTCCCTGCTCCCCAAAGAATAGTTCCTCGAGTATGACTCCACACACAGTGTAGAGGACGCGGTCGTTCGCTAGCCACCTGAGTGTAGGGACTGCCTTGTGGGGAGGCATCGTTTGATTTATGTTTAATAACAGCCTCTACAAAACATGAAGGCACGAATTAAAGACGTTGCATCGGTAAACAAACAAACTTCATTCAATCTTATCACTAAAGTTAAGTTCAATCTTCATTCATTCAATCTTATAAGTTGATTAAAATATGTTTTTCACGACAATATGTGAGGCATGAAACAAAATGCATTTTTACGTGTATTTTTAATGAGGAATTAACTGATGAAATTTCTCGCTTGTTTTATAAATTCAACTCGTGAACTGAAATCATACATTTACAAACAAGCAAATTTAAAGCAAATATGGATATATTTTTAGGGAGGGAAATCAAAGTTATGAACCTCAAATGGTAATGACACCCTTGAATATGCTTGTACAGAAATTGAAATTAAATTTGGCTTTCCTGTGCATTGATATTAAGAAAGTAATGAATAAGTAACGTGAACACAATATATCAATATCACATTAAATTATCCCTCGGTTCACAACTGGCATAATAAGATTTTTTTGTTCAGAGTTGCAACGATAACTTCATCTGATGCTTATCATTTTTTTGCTATAGGAATTTGTACATGAATCTCAACTGGCGCATTCATAAGCCTGCTACCGATAGAGATGGTGCGTTGAATGATCGTTTTTTTGTAGAATAAAAGAAAGACGTTCACGACTGAGCTGAATCGAAGAATACTCGTCTCAGACACTGATTTCCAAGGGGCTAAAATGAAAACGTCTTCAAGCCTGACAAGAGGAATATTAAATGATTGACGTCTTCACTACTCTTCATAAGTTCTAAAAGACCCACGGAGTTATGAAATATGCGAAATTCAGCACAGTTATGCACAATTTTCCCTGAAAAATATCAAGCTTTTGGTGCTGATAATGAGCTGAACCTGCAAACAAGATGCAATAAAATTATAGGCCTGGATTGCATCGTGTGTCCGTGGAAAATTAGCGCCTTAGATTTTACTTGGAAAGACAGAAAAGGATGATCACGCACCTGAAATTACAATTAACTACGATACATGTTCGTCTTTAAGTTCAATGATATAATTTTGTGTCTCGAAAGAAAAATTTATGCAAATTAATTTTTTGTGGATGGAAGAGCATGTTTACACGCAACGCGGAGTACGTTACATTATTTTTTTATGGTTTCACACCCTAGAAGATGAAATTTTCATCAAAGTCACCCATCTTCATTAATAAATCGGAGTGGCGAGCAACTTTCTATTCACTTTCCGTTTACATTTACATCTGCATCTATTTTACAACCATGCTTTAGATGCACAGAACTCGCCATACATTCTATCGAAGGTATAGAGAGAAATACATAACACCACCCTCGAAGGCATTAGTTCATCACGCCAAAAATGACAAATTTATTGGATCAATTAGCACTCGTCACTGAAGACTGTAGTCGAGTACTGATGCCCCGACTGCTGCCCAAGAACGGAGAGCTAGCAGTGGCATGTGTCCAAGCTCTCTCATGCACACACCGCGTGTGCCAAGTCGTGAGGGTTGACAACTGCGTCTTCTTTCAAGCATCAGCTGTTTATACGAACCCTTTGTTTATCATAGTCTACTGATGCTTCAATGTCACTGTGCAAGTACAAATGGTGTCCAACAACGCTCACGAACGTTGTACTGGAATTCGTGCATTTACACCTATAAAATGTGCGCTTCGTTGATACGACTACCTTGCTCAGTTTGCTCGACTAACGGTCTGTTAAGGTTTTAATTTATCGCTAGCATTCATTATCGCTCCTATGGGCTATTCTGGGTGCAGAAACCTAGTACTTTTTTCAAAATTCCAAGAAAACAAGTGTGGTACTCAAGCGACTTGCCCTAATTTGTTGGGATGACTCAACAACGAATGATATTTCTAAAAACCTATTTATTTTCTCTACGGTGAAAATCGTAAGTGGCAATGACCATCATTTCCATTGATTCCACACATCACATTTTCTGCGAAAAATTTGATAACGTGACTCGCATGGTTTCCTTTACACGGTTTCCTAGCCATTGTCAACTTAAAAAAAAACTTCTGATCGTATTTCTTAATTTTTTGCATTTATTTGTCATAATCTCTACGTGAACAGAAGAGCATTTATTAGCCGTAATGAAATAGCTGAAATAGCATTACCAGGGTAATCAATAGTTCAACGTTTCTTCACTTCTTATTAATACTTCTACAAATGACTGTGTGATGGATAAAATGAAGTTTTACTTTTACTATTGTTTTATTTCTTTAATTACAAATTATAAAATGAGAACAAGGGTATCGAGACTTTTCAGTCGTGGAAAGTTTTAGCGCGTAGTAAAATTTTGGATTCGATTGTCAAAAGCTGTAAATCAAAGTCTGCCGTTAAGGTAACACAGACACTAAAGTTGAGAAAATAACCACAAATATAAGTAAATATATTTTCCTTCGTGTTTATTAATTCTAATCCTTTGGAAGTGCCGAGCTAACTAACTCACCAAATTCACCTGCCAATTTACAGTCGTTTTCACCCTTAGAATAGTGAGTATGAAAATTATATTTACCACGGCCCAGAGGTCGTCATAGTGCACCCATCATGACTTCCTTTGAGGGGACCATGCCATCGAAAATTGTCAAACAAATGCATTTTCGGTTTAGAATGCT
>VOMN01101516.1:0-28279 GCA_014899125.1 Orchestia grillus
TGTTGCTGCAGCTGCCGAGTGTTGCTGCAACTGCCGAGTGTTGCAGCAGCTGCCGAGTGTTGCTGCAACTGCCGAGTGTTGCTGCAACTGCCGACTGTTGCTGCAACTGCCGAGTGTTGCTACGACGTGACCTTTCTGGCGAGTTGTTTATGATTTTGGAGGCCATACACCGCATCAGAAGTAGAATAACGGAGATTAAAATGGAACTTACTGCGAGAATGGACTGTTAAGTGAGGCACACGTTCATCTTTTTTGGGAATTCACAGGTTGAGGAAGGAATCTAGGTCAAATGCAAATGAAAACTCATGTTTCAAGTTGGATTTTATCTCTTGTTATAATACTGTTCCTGAAAAGTAGACGCGAACTCAGTTCAGTTTTGATTTAAACGTTTTTCTAAGGAAGGGCGTTTAATTGGACTCCTTCAAATAGCATTTAACTCAAAAATACATAAAGAAATTTTCAAACTGAATAAAACTCATTTGTTTGGAAACCGGTCGCTTCAGTTTGACATTTGTGACGGACATATCATTTAAAGGAAAAACATTTTCAATTCGCTACAATAAATGATATTCTGCAAAGAGGATGCCTAGCAACCATAAGAAACAAAATACCAAAATTGAAACCTAACTAGTATTGTCTTACTAGTGGGCTCCATGGTGTAGTGGTGAACGTGATGGCCTCACAGNCATTCCTCGCATCCCCCACCGCACCAGTAGTTGTAAGGCAGTTAAAACCCAATGGGAAAACGTGTTGGAAATAATGAAGGTTCTTTGTCCATTTTAGTGATTCATCTAAACGTAAATTATTCTGGTTCAAAATTTAGAAGCGCTGCTTGGTCAATGAAACATTCATTGCCACTCCTCTGTTTTCTGTAATACAAACATGATACCTTCGTCAGGGTTGGTTGTTCTTGCAAAGCAAATGCCCGTAAATTAACAGATTGGCTCCGATTCTCCACACAGGTAAAATTACCTGCCGACAAATATCTCTACTATGAATTTAAAAATGAGAGATTTTAGTTTCACAAATCTAGTTACCCTATTAATTTTATTTCTAATCAGAACTTCTGATCAGCTTATTCGATTGATGAACACAAATTTGGAAAAAACTTGAAAATTTGTATTTATACATGATAGTGCTTTGGTTACATTAGGTTAGAGTAGATGATCGCGTGTACCATATATGACCCAATTCGGAGTCAACGTGTTAAGATACCATGAACTGATGGGCTCACCGAGCTGTTCAATTTAACGTAACGCGTTGGCCGCGAACTCTCCCTACAGGTAAAATTTCATGTCGACAAATATTTCCGTTGCGAATGTAAAAATCAAGGATTTTATTTTCACAAATTTGGTTATCCTATTCATTTTCCTTCTAATCTAAACTAGCTTATTCGAGTAATGAATATAAATTTCATGAACACTTAAAAATTTGTATTCATATGTGTTAGCCCTTTGGTTACGTTAGGTTACGTTAGATTAAGTTAGGTTACGTTAGGTTAGGTGGTCGCGTGCACCACATATGGCGCACGTCGCACTCAATGTGTTAAAGTCCTGTTTACGTGTTTGAATTCTCACTCGACTCTATCCTGCTTAGCTCTTGAATTCGCGATGTTTTGCTTTATTCAAAACTTGAGCTCTTGTGCCAATACTTGAACATAAATGCAAGGCAACAAAGTATACGAAGATGAGGAAGCACACAAATTCAAAACAAAATGAGACTCAGCAGAGCCGAGTTCCTGTGTGTAGAAGTAACGATATTACGAGCGGCCACAGCAGAATTACGACAGGGAGATCTCATCATTTTATTTCACGTGGTCTCTAATGCTACTTCCTACCGGCAACTTAGTGATAAAAGTGAATTAGCTCAGTAATTTTTATTCAACCCTAATTATACTACAGTGTCTGCCTCTGCGGTTAATTCAACCCTTAATTATACTACAGTACCTGCCTCTGTGTGTGTGTGCGGTTAATTCACCCCTTAACACGTTGACTCCGAAGTGGGTCATATATGGTACATACAGTGTCTGCCTCTGCGGTTAATTCAACCCTTATTTATACTACAGTGCCTGGGGTTCAACGAGGCTAGAACCAACGAATGCGACAAGATGATAACTATGGCAGGCACAGAAAACATTTTAGTAAAAACGATTAGATGGCTACTGCATGAGATAACAAATCCGAAATTACGTACAACTGTACAGCAGGGCACCAACGACAGCAGAGCGCCATAATTTACCAGTTCTGCAGGAACGAATGACTTGTTTTACGAGAATTTTTGTGAACCATTTATAGTAATTAAAAAACACTGTTACCTGCATTTCGAACTCATCAATATCCTAAGTCGTCTCCGACTTCTGACTGAATTATAACTAACATTCGCTATTCGGGCACATGCGTTATGGCTCTCAAGTGTAATTAGAAAATAATTCGTGCTTGTACATCAAATGAATTTAATTCATCGTTCATTACGTAACATCTTAGGAAGAAAAGTCCTTTCAACTTACTTTTTTCTAGGTTTCAATCCTTTTCCACTCAGTTAAAGGCAGTTTGTATCACAGTTCAAATTCCGGATCCTTCGAACCATCAAACTTTAATTGAACGGCACACAATAAAGAGATTCTCGCTTTGGTCGACCGACCAATTGATTTTGCGAGCGCTCCTCAATTAACGGATTCGCTCCATTATGAAATATTTGGGGGGCAAATCCGCTAGAAATCACGTCTGGATCACAACATCTATCGAGAGGTAATTTAGTCAAAGGCTCAGAGCTCGTATTTTTTTCCATACAAAAAATGTTCATCTCCGGCGCAGAGGCGTGGGTGGTACTTGAATTCCATGTTTTGGGAGCGTGAGATATTTTTTGACGGATTATCATTTTTGGCAGGAATGAGCAGTTCTATTTTCTTTATGATTTCCATGGTGAGTTTTCTCCCGATATTTTCATTTAAATGTCAACATGATTCTCTTTTGCTAGGGTTTATTGGCCGGTTGTTCTATTGAACTTCATCCTTCAGTTATTCTAATATTAATATCCGAGGTTGAGGACAAGTATCTGAACTTACAAGTAGTAATGGTGTTGGTGGAGATATAGATTTCAACGTTTCAGTAACCCAGAATACGCCGCGCATAAAGACGACGAACCAACTAAAGAAGAGACAAAGAAAAGACAGTGAAGAAAAAGAAAGAAGTAAAATATGTACGAAAGACAGAAGTTCCAAAGGCCTATTTATAACTGAAGTAACCTAACAGCTGCCTCTGCATGAGAACGCTAGTCCCCATAGCATACGATAGACAAACCTAACTAACCTAATCTAACCCTATTACCAATAGTAGGCCCCCTGAGGGGTTGTACTTGTAAACTTTGTCATTTGTCAAAATTTCTAGGGTGTCATTTAAGTAACGTGTACCATGAAACATAGGTTACATCATTTACCTGAATATTCATAATAAGCAACATGCAATCAAACAGATATAGCTAAGCATACATATAAAACTCAGAATGTAGTTTAAAAGGACATTTTAAAATAATTTAAATAGAGGTCTGTTTTCCAGCGGAGTTAAAAGCGTTCAAAAATCTTTCTCATTTTTGTTCCATCGTGAAAGAAGTTTTACTGTGTTAAGAATATTCTTCTCCTTATTTTTATAACACATAGTTAGCATTAGAAACCTTACAGAAAATCAACGTCCCTACCTTCTTCAAAACCTAAAATCCTGTTTTAATTTCAATTTTATTGCACTTTTAGCAGGTACAGAAAAAATTTATTGCACACTGAGAGCATGGACTCAAAAAACTTCAAAGATATTTTACATGTACTATTGTTGGAAGAAATATCTTCACGCACGTACATCTTATCCTTTGTTGACAACCGCATCCACAATTCAAGCAAGTATATGAAGTTTTCATCCGCTATTCAGGATTTAAGAATATCCGCATCCGTCTCTGCACTTAGAAGAGGGCGTATGTTCATGGCTGCGTGAGTGCAGGGCTTATTTGGGGTCGTATTACTTGTGTCAGTGTGCGTGATCGTGGCAAAATCCATAAGTCATAGAAAGTTAAGTGAATTGTGGAAGTTCTTTAGCGTAACAATCATGCAAACCTTCGATTGTTCGAAAGATTGTGTCCAAAAAAAGATAGTCATCATCTGCGTTAACAAATCTGTTAAATCCAAGCACAAGAACCAATATATGTGACTGCACTGAAATGATTAGTTCCAGAATCCCAGAAACTCACTGAAAACAATCATAAAGTGACATAATGCTATTGGAAAATATGAGCTGGCTGCTAAATAGTGACACAGGAGCACGTTTTGATGCAAAAATTTGGGCTGAATCCAATCCAAAATCAAGGTCTTTTGACAGGAGTAGTGCGTGCAGAAATGATCGTCTTCGATGATCCATAGTTAAGGCTGTTAAGAACATAGGCCTCACGCTTCTTATCCTTGAAACAAGTAAACATTACATTTAAAAACAATTGAAATTGAATTATTCATTAATATGATCTGGCATCGGTAAAAGTCAACGCTTTAACAGAAGATCTAAAGAACTACATCCATCATGTTTCGTTTACCACCGACGCATGGCGTGACACGACGGCCAAAGTAGAGCTGCTCAGTCTAACTGAACATGCAGTCGACCAAAACTTTCATGAGATCAATCTTATTCATTCAGTCCGCAATGCCTTTCGAGGAGCGGCATGCTAAGGAATTTCTTTCACAAAAATTTGATGGCATGTTGTTGAAGGGATCCACCTGAGGTGTACTGTGGGGTACGGGATTCTGGGTCAACATTAATAAGAAAGCTTTTTTTTTCGTCGGTGTTCAACCTGGATTTACAAATTACACATCAGTGTGAGAAATGAATCAAATCACCTAAAGTAGTTACGGATTTTATTTCCAAATGCCGTACGTGCTGTGTCCAGTTACTTCTACAACTCTCTAATGGCTTCAGGTGTGCTTCAAAAAATGCAAGAAGCACTTCAGTAGCAGTCACTTCTTTTTAGTCACGACGCACCAATCAGGTGGACCAGCACCATCCATACGCTAAAACTTTTGGATGAGATGAAGGGACCATCGAATTTCTATGCAGCTTCACACCCAAGAGAGGCCCGACACCTGCTTAACAGTACTGAGGGAGCAATTAACAAGTGCAATTATTTAACAGTACTTGCCAAGTGCAATTCGACTTACGAAGAGCTCACCAAACAGATAATCACTGATTCATACCCTCTGATTCAGTCGTTGAACACCATCGCGCCAAGTCACAATGCTGGAGATTCATCGGCCGACTCAGATACCGACACTGATCAAGGTGTTCAGATGATGGAGGAGACACTGACACTACGTCGAGAAATTATTGAATGGCTTGGTGACCTAGAGGGCTGCGAGCTGCACACACTGGCCACTTACCTCAAGGCAAATAGTTTGATCGCTTCATGTGACGGCTTACGTAAAGGCAACTCTAGCTCGCGTTGTAGACGTTGTTCACAGGACTCAAACTTAGGAGAACGGCAGCGACACAAAGGAAACCCCGAATTGTAAATCTGAACAATCCATTGAGTACAACAAGGATTTGAAAAAAACGCCCTCGTACGTCACGAACATTTTCTTTGAATACAACAGTGATGATGAGATGAAATCAGAAATGCCAACGTGAGTGGTAGAGTTGTTCGAAAAGTACAGCCGAGGAAACCAATAAGTTGCCGCTGAGAGGTAATCTCCTATGGAGTAAAACATTAATCAAAAACTTCATTGGAGTCTCAGCAGCGTCATTAAAGTCCCCCATCAGCTGTGTGAGTAAACTGCTGTGCGAGTGAGCAGCTGTGCGAGTGAACAGCTGTGCGAATGGACAGCTGTGCATGTGAACAGCTGTACGTGTGAACAGCTGTGCGAGTAAAGAGCTGTGCAGCCAAACTGGGTTCACCTATACGAGCAGCGTAACAAGCTGCTCTCGAGTGATGCACAGAAACTGATGTCTCTTATGTTATGTGTGTCCCTGTTCAAGTTCAAAAACTCTTTTGAGCAGCCATGGACATTGTCGTTTGAACGTGCTACATATTTACATAAATGTACATACTGCATATTATACGACTCTCAGGCTTTCCGAAAGAAGGGAGGTTATGGGACGCGGTTGATGAGATGCATGACGAGTACATTCAATTTTTTCCTGCATTATTTATCATAAGTATTTTTTATGCATCTGCATCCTCATTTGCAATTGCCGATGTCGAAATGGTAATATTCGTATCCACATGCGCTGATGTCAGAAATATCGCATCTGCAATTTCATCAACATCCTCGGACGTAGGAAATATACCATCCGCGAAGACATCCGCACCCCCAGATGTCCATAATAAGACATCCAACCTGCCACTGATATGTGCACAACACTTCATTAGATACCGAACACCTTCTAGTTAGCCCATAAGAAAAAATTGTGCGATGCACAAGTTACAAATCACTATCTTTTCTACAGCTGTTTGAAAGTCAAAAATATATTTTATGTGCATTTTGTGTTCGACTCAACCAGAAGTCCAATCGCATGAGCACATTCAGAGCCCATGCAGCAGTAGGATGTAACTGTCGCTCAACGCGGCAAAATACAAACTGAGGACAATTTCAACGCATCACATAAAGAATCATGGTTCCGCCCATCATTTGTTGGGTAATTTGGGGCTCCTTGAAGTTCACAAAGCGGCAAAAGCTTCAGAATCCTGAAGAAAGTCGCAATGAAGTGCAGCCCCTGTCGTCCTAATCCGCCACCGAGGGCATTGAAGAAATTAGTCACATAAGAAAGCTGGAGCTTCTGCAAAAAATAGAACGATGAAATTCAAAAACTTGAAGAAAATGTGTCGCACAGGAAAGATGGAGTTTCTGCAAAAAGAAACTTTAGCGATAAAATGTTCATTTGTGAGCTTAGTTCTTGCGATGTTCAGGTCTGCATTATACACGATCGATACAATAAGTGATGAATAATATGCTATTTAATCAAAAAGAAAATACGTTAGTAATCCACATCGTCAAATGTCCGTTCGGAGAAAAGATCTAGCGCTCACAGATCCACGCTGAAATGCAGACTTGACTCAGCTCGAGCATTGATTTGCATGCAGTTTGACTCCACAAACAGAAGCTTTTTTTCAAACTGGATAGACATACAGGGGAAATTACGGACGATTTTTTTAGACACAACTCTAATTTTCAAAGGTTTATTTTATAGACAACTGTTTTACAGAGATTTCTCACAATACTGTATAACTCTGGTAGGTTCATTTTTCATGCACAAGTGGGTTTTAACTTTATTAACACTAATCTTTTTACTTAACACTAACGGAAACGTTGAAACATATTGAATGATGGCATCGAGCATTTCATCGGCCTAATAAAGTGATGCTGTTCGCCGTCACTTAAGGTCCCTATTCAGACGAAGACCCGTTCAAGGGCCAATAACTTTATGAAAAAAGACTTAACCAAATCTTAGCATTCGAACTGATACAGTTACAGCGTAACCTACGCACAAATATGAATTTCGTGAAATATTGAATCACTCTTTTGAAATGCCAAATGGGAATTTCTTCTGAAACATGTATGTTTTCGCAAGCTTTTAAGTTAGCATACAAAAAACGTTTTCATGGGAACAAAATCTTGAAATTGTTTGAATTGCAAATTTATTGCATGATCAATCGGACATACATTATTGGACAATCCCTTCCCGTGTTTCGCAGAGTTAGACATGCCTATTATAATAATTTCGATTAATATGGAAGCTTCTGAAACTTATTCCGATCTAATATTTTTTTTTGTCAGCAATATTTTCGTGGTATCTCGATTTATTTGATGGGCATTTTCAGTACGGTATATCTGATCGGCTGGAGTTCATTTTGCTATTTTCTAGCGGTATGTCAGTTTGTCTCATGAATGATTTTGTGAGTTTATTTGAACAGCCGTTCTTTTATAAAATACTTCTGACTATTTTTTTTCGTCTTCAGAATTACCTGCGGGAGCTTGTGTCTTTCACCACGATCCTCAAGAGATTTCCCTGCGGCTCGTCGACTTGGAATGGTAGCTTTAGAACTTTAAACAGTTCTCAGAATTTATAGTCGTTCTGTAAATACCAAATCTCAGTGAACCGCCCTAATGTCGTTTTATAAAAAGATAGAGATTTGGTCATTTTTGATGGCTTCTTTTTCAAAAAGGAACTATGTGAATGAATTCATTTTACTGGCGAAAATTAGAAATTCGTCGATAGATTGCCCGGAACTTTCAGTTATAATATCGTCCAGATTTTTTTCCTAATCACTAAGTGCTAAAGACTTTTAATGAGCATTTGTTTTTCAATTCTTTGTATCATGAATCTTGCGACAACTGCAGACATATTGCGTCATTGGGATTCCATGTTATTTTTAAATGTCAGAAAAATATTGGCTTTAGAACAAATTCTGAAGAGTTTCAAGACGTCATTGTGCTTCAGTTTTGTTCTTTCTTGCATACGATCTCCATTTCATTTAGTCTGAGTTTTCTCGTGTTAGAGATCTTAAATTCACTAGAACTGAAGTGAAGGGAGATTTCGCATCAAGCGAAACGAAAACCTGGTCTGCAGGAATATTGATGTTCTCTGAGAAACTGCTCCCTCGATCAGGTAGTTTTCAGCTTTTATGAAGCTGAGTCAGTTATTGGAGTTAGAAGTTTTTTGATAAAAATTCTAAAGTTTCAAAAGTTGATGAGTCGACGAATGATAAGATGGGCCTTATTGAATTGCATTGCATTAATTTTTATCAAGCCGTAGGTGTAACTGTCATCGTACAACGCAGTTTAGTAATATATATTTGTTCTTGAAGTTTCTGTTTTCTTGTACTTTTGCTATTTGAATAATTTTTATTTGCATTTTTTCGTTTTGTTTGCTTCAAGTTTTTCGTAGGTCCCAGC
Source organism: Orchestia grillus (assembly GCA_014899125.1). Lineage (NCBI taxonomy): Eukaryota > Metazoa > Arthropoda > Malacostraca > Amphipoda > Talitridae > Orchestia > Orchestia grillus. The sequence continues at coordinate 8,921 of VOMN01101516.1, forward strand.
GTCGTTCAAATATTCTTAAAATGTTCTTCATAATTTGTTTTAAAACAAATCACGATCGCATTTCTTTCATCTGCCTTCGCGATCATTGAATTTTCACCACTTTTTATTTCTTTTGATTCTTAAGTTCAGTACTGAGACGAAATCTGATTTTATTCCTATTTTAGCTTCAATGATCCTGCACCTGAATTTAAATAAATTAAAAACTTTAATTTATAAAATTATATAAAAAAATTTAAATAAAGTAACAAATGTATTTACTTTATTTTACCCATGGTAACTACTAAATTTTACGGGTATTTTTGATTAAGAATAAGTTTAGTTTTATTTAGAGATTACTCGTTGAAAAAATGTACAGATATGTGTGTGCCCAAACCCTGTCATCCCATTTTAGGATGAATTTAGGCTCCAAATCCAATACTAGATTATTTCATTAGGTTTGAACTTCTGTGTGTCAGATCTTCAAATGATTATGAGGGGTAGAATGTACGTTAAATTTAGCATCGCATTCAATAGTAGCGCTACTTTTGTCTAGTCACTGATCAGAAGAAGTTGGAGCTAGTAAGCATTCAAAAATTCCTGTTCAAAAAAATCCATAAATGGTGACTTATTAGGAACATGGGATTGCTACCTAGCTCAGACTATATGTACGCGTGTCTTTGATTATGTGCATACGTCGGAGTTTAAATACAATTCAGGACGTCAATGTTCCTATCAGCGAATAAATAAGTAAAAACTCAGATTTGGAGAACTCTCGGAACAGGACGCCCTGTCAAAGAATTTTCTGAATCTTTTGGATCTGTAAAACCTGAAGATTAACTCTGCGTGAATCCAAAGTTTTTCACTTCAGCCGTATTTCGTGCCTAGGGTAACCGCGCTATCATTCTAAAACGAAAAAAACACCAAATTTAAGTAGCTGACACAGCAATCCCATCATGAGCGATAATGGATGTTATATTATTATTCCTAAGTTAAATTTCAACGCTTCAGTTTGATTTCTATGTTGGTCACCATCCTCTGCGGACAGTCGGGCACCGCATGATGCTGTATTAAAGTGATGGAGATCTTTTTTTTTTCATGTGAGCCAACAGAACGCTTACTTTTCGCGAAAACCCATCGGGCTTGCAGAAGATAAGTTCCATCTTTCAATCGACAGGCGGCATTTTGATGCGGGCGTTGCTTCAAAGGTAGCCGCTTTAAAAGACCGATTTGCGTGGGATTACAGAAGGTGCGGAGCCAGCCGCATCATTCTGAGTACCATTTTCATGGAGTGTTTGAGCCACAGGATTTTCTTTGAGCTCGTTAATTTTAAGCTCTTTTGCCATCTACTACTCGAATTAAATCTCCGTTGAAGGGTATGGACGCTGAAACGAATCGAAAAAATCTCGAAATTCTTGTTGCCTCTGTATGTATGAAGTGTTTCGTTTTTTGACTGGCTTAAAATGTTGAAATGAAAGATTGATTGATAGCTTGTCTCGAGTTGTAATTTCCCTCGGATTTCATCGCGTTCTGAATGAATATACAAAAGAGACTTTTAAAACTTTCAAAAGGCGAGTAAATTGTTGACGGATCTCCGTGCACTGAAGAGTGCAGTATGAGTGCGCGAGCTGTCATGTAGCACTCGCTCAATGCACAAGTGTGCAATGCTTGAATCCAACGGTAGAATAGAAAATAATAAAGAGAGAAGTAAATTTTACCTTGCAATGAGAACGTAACCAATTCCATGTCAATGGTTGAACTAAAAAAATTATGTGTTACTGATCAAATTTAACTAGTTCGATAGTATAAATTGAATAGTATTTAGTTAATGAAATGTATTGTGTTGCTGAATCAACTATGCCGATATCATGTTATAGGATTGACTTAGGAAGTTTTATATTATAGGCAGGACTCAATTGATGATATCATATTTGTTGCATTATGGCAATTTCGTGTTACTGATTAAATTGAACTAGTTTCGGTTTCGATGTTACCGTCAGAACTCAGCCAATGGCATGTGATTTGCTGCACTATTCTATTCTTAACATGATTTCGCAACATGATTTTGTTGCTGACAATGACTTGAGTACTATGTCTTTACTCCTTTTATTACTGAAAAATTGAAAAGCACCTTATACCTTAGAAATTTTTTCCTACTATACAGGTATTATATTTATTATTGGTATTACATCAAAGGGAAAACAAATTAGAAAATTCACAGTCCTGACCACAAAAACAAAGAAAGAGGTGGAAAAAATTATAAAAAAAATTTTTCAACACTTGAAGTATTAGAAATATTATTTCCTTTGATTCTGTTACAAAGAAATGAGAACCTGTGAATTTAACCGAGGAATGGGAGTAAAGGCAAATTTTGTTTCACAGAATGCCCGGTACCCAAAATTCAGCATTCTTTAATTAACCGGTGCTCCATAATTAAACTACGTCAAATTATCTGTGAAGGTCACAGAAATAGTTCGAACATTGTTCGACATTTAAAATTAATGAATTTCTTCTCACAAGTTTTTGTAATAATGCTATATTTTGTTTCAAGGAGAAAATTTTTCCATTAATGTATTAAGAGACGCAGGTTGTTTTATTTTTTATTTATTTTTTGTTCTATTGAGATTTCACATCGTGTTTAAAATAACAGATACTGATGCAGTCTTTGTGGATAATCAATAATTATAATAGCAGATAATCAAAATCCCAGCATTATTAGCCTCAAAAAAATCCGTAGAATTCGGTAGATTTTTGATACGTAGAACCTGAAAAAATAATTAGGACAAAATCAAAACACTGTGCCTTAAGGAATTCCTCCGAAAGTATTTTCAGATTTTTTTAGAGTAAATTTGAAGTAGATTTTCCTGAAAGTTGACCAGTTTTCTTGTTTGCTCAACTCCGTATTGTTGTATTTTTTTGAAGGTTTCATCCTTGCTCGTTAAATTTGCTGCCCTTTAGTACTGCATTCAGATGATTATAAATACGACCACAAATACGTTACAACAGTTAATCTAATGAAATTTCACACTTATGATTACGAAATATTTACTTTCGTTTTCGAATACAGCTATCACTATTTTTGGTTCTGTTTATTCGCGAGTTTAAGAATGAGTTCACGGCATACTGAACCAGACTTTGATGCCCCACAACCCGCCTGTTCGAAGCTCGGCAGGGGCGTCATTTTTCAAAATCCGTTCATCTTCAAGAAGCGGGACGGCCGGCCGCAGAATTCTGCGCGTGGGATATTTGATACGAGACAAAATTCAACAGGGCTACCGGAATCTATATGGAGGGATCAGCAGGCCGCGAGGGCAAGCCTCGGCCACCGATAGGCCTTCTCGAAAGCTTTATCATTAAAATATTTTGGGACCCGGTTTCCTAAGGGAGCCTTTGGCCCTGATAAGCGTGGCCTCATTAGCATAAGTTCGATACGCCGAATTGACGGAAGCCCGCAAAAGGCCCTGCAAAGAGAGAGGCAATTGATGATCCCAAACTAGGGGCCAAAATTGAAATCCTCCTGAGCAAACTCCCGGTCTCCTTTGATGGATCTAATTGAGTGGTGCAGCCGGTAAAACACACCAGAAAGAATGGAGCCTCGCCAAACCAAATCGCGCTTTGCGGATATTGGCGAGCGCTTCAATTGCAGGGGAGCGAAAGTTTAATGTTCTTTTATACTACGGAAGAGGATGGCAAAGTCAGAATTTTCATTCATAAGCGTGCACTTGAATTTACCGAAACAAGGTCCTCGCTGGCCTAAAATTACCGACTTCAAAACCTGCGTCCTTGTTCACTCTAGTAAAGTTCATTCTCTGTAATAATGTCTGCAGTTTTGTGAATTCTCGAACATGAAGCTCGCATACGTACCAAGAATTCTAAAGTATGAAAGAATACTATTACTTAGTTTATATGATCGTGAACTGGATGAAACGCTCTTGTGTTCACCTTTATGTTGATGCATCCATGAATTAATAGCAATTTATATCGGAAAGTCAATGTTACATGACTACAAATAGGGATTTGGGATTTTTAACTCGGTTTCTCAAACGATTCTGAAGTTGACTGGCTCTGACATTTCACTTACGTCCAGGAATTAGGCCCGTAAAATTATGTTACATTTTTTTTCTTCGTTTTCGAATATTTTACAGACTTGTGATAGGCTTGCCTCATACGCTTACCACCTGAACCTAACTAAAATTTTCAGTAAATAATTAAACTGAATGCCTACAGTACTTAAAATTTCGTATCGTTCATGAAAATGGTCTTAGCGGGGGTACAACAACTTATGCCCAACAACTTATGCCCAACAACTTATGCCCAACAACGTATGCCCAACAACGTATGCCCATTAGGACAGATGAAATACAAGCGTTCATTTTCCAATTACTCAAGCTGATTTTTATCCTCAAATTCCATTCCATTCTATCTTGTCGTATTACTGTTGAGTTTATAAAGTTCTCTTAAATAAATGACAAGTTTTCAGTTTTTCTCACAACCATCGATACTTTCCAGCCACAGCCGAGTACAGAGAGCGCATGCACTGAGCTAAGGTGTCCCATGTCACAACCTTTCAAAAAGTTCAATAATTACGAAGACGTGAACCCCTCCAAACTGACACACTATCTCACTGGATGTGCGCTAATGACGTTCAACTTAGAAAAATTGACACGAAAAATTATTTCCGGGTAGAAAATGCCCTTCGCATCATATCATGTACCAGGCTCACCCCTCTTGGCCCAATATGTTTTTGACGAATGTTTAAGAGTCGTTAAACTGAGCTTCGGACGCGGTCTTGAAACAATTTCCGTGCCATGGGGGAAAACTGACTGACTTTTCCCGGAGTCTTTCAATCGTTAGTAAAAAATAATTAACAAGACATTTCGTTTCGATTTCACGCTGCTTCAATACTGAATTTGAAACAATGTATGTGTTGAAGAAGAAAAATTCTACTCTTCACTATGATTTTATTCTGCCTTCTTCTGTCTCTTACTTCCGAAAGCTTCAAAATATTTTGTCGTTAAAACGACATCCCTATTCCAAAACTTTGTAATCTAGGATCATACGCTTGGTTAAAAATAAGGGCTTCGCAACAGGTTGTTGAGACGGGCACGAATAAATACGGACACCGTTCATTTGCTATTATTTTTCATTAGTGCTCGCGTCCGTCAAAACTGAAGAGATTTACTACATTTATTTTTAGAATGGACAAAATGAATGGCATTTAAGGATGTAATGGGTCACAAATATTCCTCAGTGTTCCCTTCGAAATCAGCTATTTGTAAATAAACTAGGTTCACCAAAGTACTGTCATATCGTATTCTATCAAATGGAACATTTACTTTACTTTAGATTATATTCATTCAGGATATGATAGTCAGAGTAATATCGATATTAAATTACAGTTACCAATCTCTTTATACTTATGAATGTTTTGTAAATCATTGCTTCGTTGAGACAATGGTGCTGAATGGCATAACTCATACGAAAAGAATTATCTTTCACTCATCTCTGTACGCTGATGGAAAACTATTCCAGACCTAGAATAGATCGTACTCGATTGAACAGAAATGTAAAAGAGAAATATCTCCGCATAAAATACTGGTGTGTGATTAGTGTATTTGATTTTAAGATTGTATTCTTTTTTGAAGAACTAAATAGACTGTGCCACGCGTTGTGAGGGGCTCATTCCTGACTGAATGATCTCTTTCTCGTTCCTCTCTGATAATGGAATATGAAACTTAGGAATGAACTATGCAATAAACTATTTTTCTTTCTTTTTCTAATAGTCTTGCAACTAAGGAATACACAATATAAAAATATAAAAAATTAAAAATAACAAATAAAATTGACAATCTCAAAGGGCAAGTGCATGTACATGAAGCTGTCAGCAACGCAACGAAAGAAAGGTGAACATTTATCATGAAATGAAATAGTAATCTCCCTAGATTGGCATTTTTAAGAGTTATCTTGTAATATTAACTCAAATTTTGTAGATAAGAGCTGAAAATAATAAGTATGTTACGCTTTAATTACCTTGTTTCATTACTATGAATCAATTTTACTGGATTATGTTGTGAAATTTAAATTTAGCTCGGCCATCTCATTATAGAGTTGCATTCCCGATTTTTATTGCTCAATATTTTGTTGATGAATTCTAGTACCATATTTCCTTGCAAAGTCCGACTCAAAAAAAGATTTCAATTGATATTCGTGAATAATTTGCATGAAAACCGTGTTTGCTGTACTTTTTACGTGAAGTGGACGATATTATAGAAACCAAATTACAGTTTACAAACACGTCATATTTATCAATTTTTTATTCGTTATTGCTCGTAAGAGACAAAGATCAAATGTTATAACAGATACGAAAAGAAATTGCCTTCTTTTATGTCCTGAAACTTACTGAAAAACGTTAAAGAAAATGCATTGAGCTGAAATGGAAATTCCTCCTATCTAATTACTGGAGGCGTCGGACGGACGGACACGACACTGATTATAATATGCATCATTTCTTTAAAAATGAAATTCTTACAAAACCTCTGATCTCGCGTTTTTTCAGAGCACCTACAGAACTCTTGGTACAAGCATAACTAGGAAAAGAAGCTCATTGAAGGATCTATTCAAATCATTTCATGAATAATACAAGGGCGTAAACATTTTAGGCCGGTATTGCGTTTCTTGTCGTTGGAATAATAACGTTCCCTCCGTACGTAATGAGGTCGCGAACGAGCGGCGGGGAAGCTCATATTAGTGCAAATTTACTCCTTTTTTCGGACGGAGGCTCTAATCACAATTGTGCTCCTGATGCATCATGAAGCTTTGCGCTGTTCAAAACCTCAAAGGGCAAAAGTTCTAAAGCAAATTTTATGTCATTTGTATTTTTGCTCCCAATCAGGGTCGGCCTGATATCCATATTGGTTGAACCTTAGGTTTCCGAAGGGTTTTCCTTTGATATTTCTATTATTTTATCCTTCTCCATAACACTTCGCGAATGAGACAGCTTCGTATACGCCATAATTTTTTCTGAAAAATCAAACGAACGAAATAGAATCGCGATAAAAGATGTCAGTCTCCGCAGGTCCTAAATGAAGTGAGCTGCACCTGTGACCTAGAGGCTACAGTGACCTAAATTTGGGTGTCGCTCCCGCTCCTTTGTCCCAGCGAGCCACAGGAATACCGAGAGCCACAGGAATACCGAGAGCCACAGGAATACCGAGAGCCCCAGGAATACCGAGAGCCCCAGGAATACCGAGAGCCACAGGAATACCTAGTAGATCACTCCTTCATACTTGCGTACTACTGTGATCGGCGTAGTCATCATCCCTGATTTAACGCTCATATAAGTACGTAAGTCCACAGAATTTCTAACGAGCATTACAATTAAGTCCAAAAAACGCAACTGAAAACTCGGCTCGATCGAGTTGCTGGTTTGAGTGCGCTGAGGGCCTGGCGCTGCGGTGGAGCTATCAGTGTCAGTGACAGCTGTTCCGTGGTAAAAACCAAAATCATAAGAATTTATTCTTTTAACGTGTACCTTCAAAAAACTTTTTGTGATACAATTTTCAGAGCTCTTAGCGTACTCGATCATTTTTTGTATCATACTTCTACGGTTTTTTTAATTTTATTATAAAGCTACGGTTTATAAGATTGCACCGGTCGAAAAGCAAAGAGTTCAAAAGATCACTGTGTGCATTTCTGATCTCACTTTGGGACCTCATAATTTCGGATGGAATGAGGCATTCCAATTCACTAGTCGTAAGAATAATATTATTATTATAAGGTTATTAGATAAAATTGATTATTTCTATTGTAAAATTATATCATAATATTATTGTTCTTATTGATGGATTATTTCCTACGAGGCGCGGCAAAATTTTCGGTGCATCGAAGTATTTCGGATTGAACACATGGCACAGGCTTTGAAAAATTACGTTAGAAGTGTCCGAGCCTGCGTTGATGCTAAGGGTTCGTTCTTGAAATTGTTTATAGTCTTCATTCACATATACTTCCTATTTTTCTGCATACACCCGTACCTGTTAAGACAAATAGTAGTGCACAGAAACTTTCTGAACTCTCCGTCATCTGCCCTATCGCGTTTACTTTGAAGTAAGAACTGCTGAACTAACTCTAGCTCGAAGAAGTGAACTACTCCAGTAATAATACACACTCTCTAGTAAATTATCATTTTTCCGTCTCTCCTAACGCATTTCCTGGAATCACTCAGGGTCCATTACGAATGCTCCTGCCTTCTGTTTAAAAGAGCTGTTCGAGGAGAGTTTTCTACCGGCGAGATTTTTTCGCGGGTCTGTGCTCCAGCGGTGCGCACGATGGTCACCTGCAGAGTACCGGACTGCCAGAATGAGTAGAAAACCTTCAAGTGGGAGTGTGGACTTCAGCTATTGGTATGTGTATAACCTAGTGAATGTTCCTTGTTTTAATTACACAGTGAAAAAAAATCGTTTTTGTAATTTATATACGGGGCTGCAAAATGTTTTGTTTTTCTAGGATATGCATTGTCCTCTGCAGACGGTTCGAGTAACTTTAACCCAAAGTTTGGGTTGAAAAACAATTTTCTTGACTAATTCAAGTTAAAAAATTGAAAATATTTTCTCCTCAATACTTCCACGTTCCTGCTAATGAGATAACCCAAAACTAATAAGAGTTAGGGGGACAGTCAATGGATTGATGGTAAACGGAGTTCATACATGAAATGGACGTTAAATACTTACAAAGCGAAGCACCGGTAGTCGTGTCGTTTGTGGGACAGAGAAATTTTACATCACTTACGGCGGGAAGGGAAGCTGAATTATTTTTGGGTAAAGATAAGAGACTCCGTGTTATAGTCCAAAAATACTTAGAAAGCCTGGATTATGAATGGAACTGTCAATACCCTGCATATGCATTCAGGATATGAAGAGCAATTTTTTTTAACTGTTGTTGTGCAACGCAAGTAGTTTCAGGGAGTAAAACCATCGATGGAATTCAAAATTTTAATTGTAGTAGGATACATGTATAATGTGAGAGAAGGCGGAATTATGAAATTGAAAAAAAAACGCTGAAGCGGATAATTGATGGAACCCTTAAACTGATGTGGAGGAAGGTGCGTCATCTCTTTTGAATCAGTCGTAAAATTTCATGGCTAAGCCAACTTTACCTAACGTGAGCAAGAGTTTGAGATCTATTCAGGTGACAAGCCGACATCGTTCAGTTTTAACATCCCCTCGTGTTGTAGTACGGAGATAGTATCAGCTCTTCCACTATGTGCTAATACACAGTTGCTGTTGGCGTTGGTCCGTCTCTTTGTCACGCTCTTAAATATAGAAAGGAGAAAATTCCCGGGTCCGTGTTCCGAAACTAATAGCGAGACTGTCAGATAAGGCTGTCCGTATCAGTGATACTGAAAATAACATTTCATGTCAGAGTTACCGTAAATAAAAAGGTATCTCAAGAATTTAATATTATTTGTGCCGCCATTTTTGGCGGGGTACGTCTTCTTCAACAAGTAAGGCCACAAGCATCATAAATAGTGCAACGGTATCAGACTTTGGTTTTGTTGGGCTTACTCAGCGTGAAATTTCGCTTCGCAAAACAATTACAAACTCCTCAACTTACATCTTTTCCCTATTGTGTCTATTATACGTGAGGTTTTAAATTCAAAGTTACAATGCTTCCCACAATAATTCCGATAATATAACGAATAGAAATAAATAATGTCCCATTTTGGCCCTGTAGTCCTCATCTGGTTCACGTAAACATTGTTACTACAAGGAAAATACGTTCCTGTTTTTAACTTAAACCTCACATTGAGCTCGCGCAGCGACAGATAGCGCGAGGTACTCGATACAGTCTCACTAAGATAAGCATTCCTGCATGACACCCTCTCACCATTAGCACGATCATTTAAAACAACATTAACATGTGAGATTCTGTTACGGCTTTCAGCTCTACCCGCAACTAGCGCAGCGGCAGAGAACGCGAGGCACTTGAGGCAGCGTTACCAGGAGGCACGGTGAGAGACAGCAGGGTATGCATTATTGATGCGAACTCGAATGTGAGGCAGGGATGGAGAATGGCACGACGACAGCCGGCCTGACACAGCGGGCTTTGTGCGAGCAGGCGACCATGCAATTTGTGTCTAGCGTGTGAGGGAGTGGTGGGGCTAGCAAGTGGCACGTGGCTTCGATGTGTGTATGAAGTCAGGCAAGGGGGTATGGTAAGTATGGTCAATTCGAGAGAATTGCCGTGTTAAATACTGGTTGAATAGTGATGGTAATAGTGAACGTAGAGGTTATAGTAGAAGTAATAGAAGTAGTAGTGGTAGTACATATTAATAGTAGTAGTAATAGTGCTAAACAGAGAATTGACAAATGGGTGACGCACTAAGTAGTGGGAGAGTAGAGACGGGAAATCCTCGGAGAGTAGACAGAGACGGTACCAGAAACTGGCCTCACCAGCCCCTGAGAGAACAGGCACGCTGGGTGTTGGGATGATACGTACAATAGACAATACTAGGATAGACACGATGCATCCCTCGCAGAATTAACGAAATGAAGGTCGTAGTTTAAAAATTTGTGGAAAAAATTGTCCATTTATTCGAGTTATTGTCGGCTTCTGTGTAGAATTAAATTTATTAGCAAAGGGAGATTTATGAGATGATCTATACAAGAGTTCAATTTGAATCTAATGTTTTCATAATGTGAACGCACGACTCCGAAGAAAATCGAGAATCCTCAGTAAACGACTGTTTCGAAAACTTATAAATGAAAAACACATTAGCCTGAGTACAAAGAGATAGCAAATTTGAAAAAAAAATGTTTTCAAACTTCGAAACATAAACATTTAAATTCGGGCCTTCATAAAACATTCAAAACAATGTAAAGCTCTTTTGAAACTAAAATTAGAATAGGAATGAGATTTCTTTATTTGCGCCACAGTCTCCAGGGCGCAAGCACAGTTTTATTGCACCTTACTGACCAACGTCACAAGTACATCGAGCTTCACTACAGCCTGTCGTGAAATGTTTACAGGAGCAAGATGTACAGTATTTACAGCGCACTTGAGAAACAATCTTGCAAGCAACACAAATGAATTTCCCGTTTAGACGGAGAAATTTTCATGTCTCTCGACTAAGAATAAATAACGTGGGCTACAGTTCGAGCGAGCGACAGGCGTGTCAAGAACAACTTTTAAAACCCCAAGGACGAATTTTAGGAATAAAATGCCTTAGAGAAGCGTATTTGATTTCTGAAACCTGAGTATTTTGAAGCAGAGTGGGATGACCTTGAAAAATGTCGTTCTAAATGGAGGTGGTGATTCAGAATAGACTTGCTCAGAGTCGGTCGAATGAGGTGGAATGAAGCAATAGATGAGAGGTACATTTGACGGTGTTTTGTTAGGTTATACTGGTTGAGTTCGCACCAAGATGAGCTCCAAAGGATCAGAGGGTAAATGGATTGCTTCCTTGCCGGCGCGTGTACAAAAGACGAGCTTCCAATATGGTATTTATCTAAATTCGAAATAAACATGAATTATCGATAAAATATCAGTCAATCAGGGCTCATCATTTGATGGTTTCGGGACAGTTAATTTGAAACAAACCAGGTATGGAAGACAAAGATTCGAATTATATGATTGATTTCTAAATTAGAAAATAATTTCAGCACGCAAGCACAAATTAACCCTAGGAATGGAGGGCTGCGTATTTTAACCTAAAGCTTTAGAGTTTATCATGTATTCAACTCACCTTAAAAATTTAAATTGAGGATTAAACTGGGGTTCATGAGAGGATATTCTTTTTTCAACAAATGTGTAGAATAAGTCTACCGTGTGAGCAAATCATTCCACATAAACTGAAAAATCGCATGAGATAACAGATCGATCGGGACAACTGAACAGGATTGGTGGATTAGTTGGAATTGAAATTTTATAACGTGTTAGTTGTCTAAAATATATATGATTAGAATTCAGTGTTTCAAGAAATATTAAAACACTGTCATCAAAGTTGTTGGAACCCTAGCCCAGAACGCTATCCGTAAGCCCAGAACGCCACGCATAAGCCCAGAACGCCACGCATAAGCCCAGAACACCACGCGTTGGCCCGTACAAACAGGGTAACACAAAAAAAAACAGGTCAAAAAGGAGCGCAAGTAATTCAAGTATTTATTGGTTTAAAAAAGAGCAATAAAAACCTCACGAACGGATGTATCCTAGAGTTTCATTTGGCCCCTAAAGAGTGCTCAGAATGTCCGCCTTGCTCTTCAATATGGAGGCTAACCCGTTATTTTTTTAATCTGAGATTACTGCAGTCCGAACATTTTCATAAAAAGAAAGAGATTTCTTCGACGATAAATTGCTAAAGAACATTGAAAATGTCTGACATTGTTTCGAATACTTTTTTTGGACACACCCTCCATTGAAAATAATTTCGGAAGTGTTGAGTATATAATATGAGCACAGTGTCTAATTGGTTGGAGTATGTAGTCATCACAGCGTACTCTCACCGGAGCACCTTCATGTTGTAAAGAATTCTAAGCACATCCTAAAACTTACACAAGGTATATATGAGATTTCTGAGAAAGTCTACATGAATTTACAAATGTAAAAGATCATTATAAAAAACCTTGTTTCATACAGTTGTATTAACAACCCACGATACTTCCATTTAAGTCATTTATCTTCGAGTGAAATAAAAGTTTTGTGCAGAATCTATAGCCTCAAAATCGAAGCCAATGTTGGGAAAAAAGAACGTTCACAATGCGCTCAGACTCGGCCCCTCGGCTGCTGCTTTTGGGGAGAGATGGGATCCTTTGTGCATGGACGCAAGCCATTGACAGTTGAAGATTTGGAGAAACCTGTGAACAAAAATCGCGAGAGACATGGCCGTGGGAAAAGCTCGGCACGACGCTCCTGGGTGCTTCGTCTTTGAAGCTGAAATTCAGGTTTGGACAGTTAATTCATTAACGTCATGAAATGATGTTCTTTTCAGCGAATGTGCTCTCGAATTTTGGTAGGCAATATAGCTTGACGTGCGTTCTGCAGGGCATTTGTAGCGATAAAAGCAACATGAGCACCCAGTCCCTAGGTCGAATGTCAGTTTAAAAAGCGTCTCAAAATCGCACGGGAACGGGAGTCCTGGCATCCCTGATCCCTCGATTCCCTTCGCTCTACCTCAGCATTCAAGTCCCCTAAAGATAGCAATCAACCACGGATCTCATCACCTTCCTTTTTTCACTTACGATGGACCCATCGTAACACATGACCGCATCTTCACGTCAGTGCAGGGCTGTGGCTCTATGTATTATCAAACTGGCATTTTTATTTTGATAACGATGCCTTTCAGGTGCATTGATGTGGTTTTACCAGGACAGCACACATATGAATGTGTGTTTCACGAGGCTCTGTTGTACAGACCGAAGCGAGCACAGAGCAAACGTCCCCTCTAATTCAGTTTTGTAGCCTCGGAATTGACGGTCAATTTAACGGCAGTGTTGACGACAGTTTCGACGGTAGAGTTGAGAGCAATTTTGACGAGTGTTGCGGTGTACCAATTAAAAATTTTGGGTCCGTACACAGTGACATGAGAAGAGCAGAGCTTCCAAGGCGGAACCTATCACACTGAGCCGTGTAAGTTACGACCGCGTCAAATACAACGTACGCTAACTGTCAAAAGTTATTTCAGTCACAGGAGGAGAGCCACTTCTTTGCCTGTATTTTCAACACGAACTGAATACCAGGCTTGTGAGACGAGATCGCACAAGTTTAAATAGGAACGAAGAAGTAGAAATTACAAGAAGTTACAAAGCACTTTTCGATACCTTGGACATTATTCAATCATTAACTTTCTATAGAAAAATGTGTCTTCTGTAAAAATGTCTATGATATACAGTACAACACGAGCCCGCTGTCAAGCGTACCGCTTACATAGTGTATTTTTGTATTCTGTGTGCACTGCTGTACATGTGTGTGCACTGCTGTACATGTGTACTAGGTACCATCTATTATACCAGTTACACCGTCGGCTGCCTAGACAGCATCCACTCTGGTAGCTTGAAATCGCTGTTGAATTTCGACTCACTCCGCCCTGACGACACACGGCTCGGTGTGCCGCGACTCAAGTTTGAAGCCTTTCCGCTAAGTGTTTTCTGCGCTGGTGATTTTTTTTCTGTAGTAATTCTAACAAATTTCATTGATCATGAGGCCCACACTGAGAAACAGCATTCTTTATGTCTCACGGACAGCTTGACATCTCAGGGACAGCTTGACATCTCAGGGACAGCTTGACATCTCAGGAACAGCTTGACATCTCAGGAACAGCTTGACATCTCAGGAACAGCTTGACATCTCAGGAACAGCTTGACATCTCAGGAACAGCTTGACATCTCAGGAACAGCTTGACATCTCAGGAACAGCTTGACATCTCAGGAACAGCTTGACATCTCAGGAACAGCTTGACATCTCAGGAGCAGCTTGACATCTCAGGAACAGCTTGACATCTCAAGGACAGCTTAACATCTCAGGGACAGCTTGACATCTCAAAGATAGCTTGACTAATGTAACTATGGTAAATAAAATTTTGACCGTGATTCAGATATCTACTGCACCCGCTGTTTGAGCATACGAGTATGCTATGTAAAAATGACACTAAGCTAAGTAATTTTTTAAAATCATTTTTTACCACCACATGATTTAATTCTAGCCGCATCCCTTGACAATGATTACAGTAACTTAGCAATATTTTTCTATACATTTTATTTAATGCATGTGACCAACTAACGACTAGTCTCTGAAAATTTGCAATATTTCCCTAGGAATCAGCTTTAAGCCTCAAAGAGTTAATGCGATCAAAGATTTATAGAAAATTTTATTAGAAAATTTAAAATACCTTTTGAAATCCTTTAACCATTCTTGCTATTATATCTCCATACTTCGTTATAACAACTCTTCCACAGCTTAAATAAAAATCGCTGGCTTCGTCTTAAAATTTTAAAACCCGGCTTTTAAAGCGATTAAAACGCTAACAGAAGCATTTAAGTTCTCCTCAGGTAAGCGATGTGAACACACTCCTCTCCCTGAATATTTGAATCTCAAGGATACCCCAAGAGACCTTTTCCGAGACGGCTATTTGCGCATTCCTTGGGGAGCCTTTTAAGCAGCCTGCAGAGCCAAGGGACTTAGAGAGAGTTAAGAGACAAAGAGTTGAGCCTATCGCCAGCTCGATTATCCTCCATCTTGAATTGATCGAGATGAGGGTAAGGCAAACACTGTGTTCAAGAAATTATTCCAGTAATTATCCACCGAGATGATTGCTTTCGAGGACCCTTTTGGGGTGCGTCTTTATCTTCCGAATTGTTGCCTCCAGATTTCAGGAAAAAAATTCGTTTTTTTCCTACCCACCATTGTGAGATTCTTAACGGTGAGACTAATTCAGATGCGGACCTAGAGGATGTTTAGTTCCAGGAGTTTTCATACTTAAAGGTCCAAAATCTTGCAATACCAGTGTGGGCATAGCAATATAATTTTTAAAATTCGTCCTACGAGGCCGGGTACGTATTTTTTAGGGTAAAAGTCATTTCACGAGGAGAAATAATTCCAGTTTTTGGTTGCTGTTCGCCGAGACAAGTCTTCTGACCACTGAAGAATGAAATCTATGATCGACCGAATAGCTGGTAGGGAATATTACGCTTACGCTTGCAATTGCCCAAGGCTATAATTTTCTTAGAAAAAATTCATAGACGCACATACTGCTCCCGGAAAATCGTCGCTAGAGGAAAATCAAAGGAAATTTACTCATCTAAAGGGGGACTATACCAACAAATGTTTTTTTAGTTCGGTCTGACGAAGGGGCTTATTGTCGAAGAAGGCAATAAAATTTGCTAATTATTTAGCAGTCATTGTAATCACTACGAATAAAAAAATAATCGATGAATACCTCGTAAATTATTCAAAAAGCTTCTACCAGCACACGGAACAGTCCGTCATGCCGCTGTAAGGCAAGGAACTGTTACAAGGTTCTCGTGCAATAAATTTCGTGTACTTGAAGGTAACTCGGCTCTCTTAGATGTCGTCTATCGTACGGCTTCTGAAAGATGATGCCCGATTGAGTGAGCAATCTGAAGTTTTAACTTGAGAACCATCAGCAGGGCATGCGAAAGAA
Organism: Orchestia grillus; assembly: GCA_014899125.1. NCBI lineage: Eukaryota > Metazoa > Arthropoda > Malacostraca > Amphipoda > Talitridae > Orchestia > Orchestia grillus. Next base: position 25,047 of record VOMN01101516.1, read on the forward strand.
ATTCGACCTCGTTGGCTGAAATCTGTCGTAAAGAATTAGAATCATTAAAGCCTTACGTGCTAACACAGCTGCACAGCTCCGAAATTAGGTTGCTGCAAAATTGTTGGTCAATCTAAGTGTTTTACTCAAAAATATCGTTTTAAAATTCTCAATTTATTTTGGCATATCTGATAATCAATGTGCGCTCTTTAAAGGTGTTCTAACTATTTTAAGACAGGAAACATTCTTGAAGCATGTAGGCTCTGAAGATGAAGATAAAAAACTACGTTCGCTTAGTTTTATTGCATGATATCAAAGCTGGACGGAGTGCCTCCGGAGCTGCTGCCAGTGCAAACAGAGCGCGGGGTGAGAGGCTCTAAAGTGATCGGTCAGTACGAAAAAGGCTTCAGAAATTCCTTAATGGTCATGAGAACATTGGAGGCGGAGAGGGACGGTAAAGCAGTCATGACCATGAATAACCGGAAGACATTTTTGAATAAATTGCACGTCAAAGTGCCACAGAAAAGTCTCAGCTGCTTGGTGTCAATACTGTGCCAGTCTCACGCCATTTGCAAACGCGGCCGTTGGTGAGTGTGTGTGGCTCATTTCTTCGTCACAATAACTCACGGTTGCATGTGGCAGAAATTCACAGACTTAGGATAAGAGACTACCGCATCTTTCATATTCTCTAATCATCAACCCAATGACTATTTTTTTTAAAGCATTGAGCAAATTTTCGAAAGAAAACTTCAAAGTTCAAGCCAATTTCTAGATATTGTGTTACGTTTTAGTCACAGTTGTTATCAACGAAGAATAAGTAATCTTTTTGATCAGTTGTAGAGATTCATACTTGATCGAGGCTCATATTTTGACAAATTTAAATATTTTCACATTCATTTCTACATTTTAACATTTCTGTAACAACCTAACGCATCAAGGGAATTGGACTGACGGAGAAAGTTCCAGTCTTCAACCCTTAACGACTAAATTGCTCCTGTGATAAGGCCGAATTTAGCGGCCTCCTAGAAAAACTGAAAGCATCCTTATGAAATGGTACGATTGAGTTTTTTTGCTCGCTGAAGGGCTGGGGCAGGGTTGAGGCAGGGTCGAGGCAGGGTTGAGGCAGGGTTGAAGCAGGGTTGAAGCAGGGTTGAGGCAGGGTTGAGGCAGGGTTAAAGCAGGGTTGAGGCAGGTTCTCTCAGCCAGGGGGCTCACATTCCGTAGGGGTGGGGGACCGTCAGGATTACAACCCGCAGTCCAGCGATGTTAACAACCACTCGAGCACAGAATTCCCACTAGCATCAAAAGAGCAAGAAAATATATTAATTTGGCGTGTATTTAGGTATATTTCAATTAATGTGAGAAACAACGAACTACAACAAACCATCTGTAATTCAAAACACAAATTTTATACCTTGGCTTAAATTAATTCGTTAAAATAGAGATTTATGTAAACTAAGCTTTAATAAAAGCCCGGGTACAAAATTTCAGTATTGGACATCACCTCATCAATTGAGAATTCAAAAAGTTTCTTTGCAGTGCATGAGCTGCAATAAATTACACGAAAAGATCGGCAGGCCATGACAACGTCGCGAAAATTATTGTAAGGTGCCAGCAACTGCTGTGGTCAGCAGCATGTGGAGCTCCTCAGATGGACAAACAAGGCCATATTTATATATATATATATTATATATATATTTATATATATATATACAGAATGCCAGAGTAGCGCCAGGACGTTCCAACTTTAGGGCGCTACAGCAGTACGATAACACGGCGGGGCAGTCGAATCTTGACAGGTCTTCCCTTTTCACAGCAATTTCTTCAGTCACTAGCTCTCGTTGAAAGAAGATTCATGAACTCTTTAACCCGTTGGTAAAGACAGTGAACCTCCGAAAGGCTCAAGACTGAGGGCAGAAGTCGCTCGGCAACCGCCGTCGCTAAATGGGACAAAAAATACACCTCATCAGACACTATACAATCTATTCACTGTCATTATTCATACAAGCTCATACTCAACATCGCACAACACCCACCAACTAAATCAGCACTTGCTCGCAGAAGCTGTCAGCATCAAAAATTGATGGAATTCACTCCAGGCAAAAGAATCAAGGGGCGCTGACCACAGAGGCACCTAGACCTGATACTGTAACAAGGATCAATGCCAAAAAAAAACATGTAACAGCGACGAACCGTTGCAATTTGGCGTCGAAATCACCTAAATGCACCGACTCACCTAAGATATTATGCCCTTAATATGCATACAGCACTTGTAGAGCAATGGAAAACAGAATGGAGACAAGCACTTAGGTGGTAAGGGTAGGCAAAATAGTAAAAGAATGGCTACTTGAAAAAAAGGTAGCTCACAAAAAACCTTATTAAATAGATAAATATAATTCTAAATACAAGTGCTAACCAATCAAAAAGACACTTCGAAATTACAAGAGCTAATTGAAATAAAGGGGTGAGCAAAGCCCAACTAGCAGCTTGAACTTAGAAGTTATTTAAGTAATTTCAATCTAATTCAAAAGAGTTGAAGTTAGAGTTCACAGAGTAAGGGCCAAGTAAAGAATTGATAATGAATATTATATAACCCGAATTTAAGGTATGATACAAGGCTTGTTTAATGGACCTTAACCGCTGTTTAATTTAATTTAAAACTATCCCTGAAATTAAGTATCGTGATTAAATAAGAGAGTTCTTTGAAATAAATAAAAAAATCCCTTAATAGGCAAAAAGAATGAAGTAGAAAACACACAATCAAGGAACAGGACAGAAAAAAGAAGCAGCGAGGGAAGAATTCATCAGCTAAGGCGGTCCCAGCGACGTCCCTCCAGCTCTGGACAAGTCTGATATGACCATCAAGGCGGCCTCGGCTCAGTGCATTTACATCTGCGCACCTGCGACTAAGTGCCAACATTCTTCCACGTCTCCAAGCACTTACTGCTATAAGTCAGTTCGGGAGCAAAAACGCGTTTAAAACAGGAGACATTCAAAGGTGCGTTTTTCATGAATCTCATCCATCTCATCAAAAGTACAAAAAATACTCATCTCAACCTTCCAGCGCCGGCTGGAATGATACCACAGGAATCGCACGGAAAAGACACGAGAGGAGTATGTGGGAATTTCTCACAACATAGCATTCCAGGGGATGAGGTAAATTTCCTACTAACACAGGCAAAAAACTAATTTTTTATTTCATTGTGAAGTACTACGTTTGAATTTTGACAACGTGTAATTCTTCCAGAAGCTGT
>VOMN01101519.1:0-11057 GCA_014899125.1 Orchestia grillus
TCAATTTAGTTGAAATCGGAGGTAGTCATTTTTTTACCAATTTTTGATAAAAAACATAAGGCGTTTTGATAAAACAAGAATAACCCCCTCGCAATTTTATTTGACATTTTCAAAAATTGTCTCTAATCATTATGGAATCTTTCTACATAGTTAATACAATAGTATACAAGTTCCTCTACAAGAATAACCCCCTCTACAAGAGTAAAAGGCCTGCGCTCTACAAGAGTAAAAGGAATAAGTAAGGGAGTGACATCGTAGTACCTTTCTCCTTGAGTTAACTAACTTCAAAGTTCACGGGCGACTGAAATATTGTTCATAGCTTGGAAATATCCCTCTCAGGAAGCATAAGATAGGCCATAGGCATTAGGGTTAGGTTAGTTCGGTTTGTCTCTCTTACGCTATAAGGACTAGCATCCCCAGGGGGCACTGTTAGCTTACCTCAGCCTTAGCTAGGCCTTTGGGACTTCTATCTTTCGTGCCCTCTTTGCTTCGTGCCATTTTCATGCCTTCTTCGCTGATTTTTCTTTTTTCTTCTTAACTTGCTGTATCTGTGCGCGAGGGATCTTGTGTGCAAACATACCTTGTGCATAGATTCCGCGTTCTCCAAAGTTCATACTAAATGGCCCCTTCTCTCTTTTGGTGCGAGATAATCTGGGTTACTACGGCGCTGTTATCCTTACTACTATTATTATTAACTTGAAAACTCAGTTTTGCTAGGTGTAGTCGCCGAGTCGGAAGTGTCTTAGCACATTCTCAGTTATTTCCGTCTGTTTGGCCAGGGCAGGTAATGAAGAGCGATGTGGGGCTTCCTCCCGTGAGTGGAGTGAATGTTCCTAATTGCTGATAATCTCAACTAAATCCTCGTGAGCGAAGTCGTAAAGCTCATAAGTCACTCTAAGCAGCAAGTGGGCTGCGTTTGTGCGCTTTTCGCAATGAGAATGTCTCAGTGTCACCCGGGTAAACAGTATGAACATCATGTAAACAATATGAGCGTCAGGTAAACAATATGAGCATCACACAATACAGAGGAACACAGCTACATCTATACTTCGTAATGATATTAGCAACTCTAACCGTAGAACGCGGGTCTTACTGTAATCTTGAATATTTGTGTACAGGCACCGAAATTGCGGTACATATTTCTTATGCTAAAACTGGAGATAAATTACACAGTATACTGAGTATATGTACTCCGATCTCAAACCGTGAAAGATACTGAGCCCATAAGCCAGGTATAAGTTTTAGCGTCGTTTTCCACCTGCATACCGACCACCAATTGATGAACAGCGTTTCGTGATCCATAGAAAAGAAATACACACCCACCGTTTAGCCCTCAGAGCTGGTGATGTCATTTGTACTCGTATATATTATGATTAACAGAAATTGAGCTAAGTAAGAAAATGACCATATGGTCCGAGATTTATCGATTGTTTTGCAGCGTCAAAGTACGTTAATTTAGTGAATTAATGAGTGGGTAATTGGACCAAGAAAAGAGTGACTGTAGCTTTATAACAATCACTCGGGTTTTGAAACGAAAGTTTCGTTCAGACAATGCGTATGATGCCTGAGCGTTTGCTTAATACAAATCAAGTTACGAGAGAGTAACTTGAATAACATTTGTATTGATATAGTAATAATGAAGTACATGGCGCAGTTCAGTTAACGGACTCTTTTGTCCTCAAGCGGACGGTGGTATCGAATGTCAACAAGGACGACTTACAGAGGCTGAGCTCCGTGGTCGCTGAAGTAGCGATGTCCTTGCCTTTAATCTGAGAAAGGAGCTCTCAAAATCGTTGGGCTGAAAGAAAGGCCGAATAATTAGTGCATAATGATGGACCGGTTGGAAAGGCAAAGCTGCGCCGAAAGTCACTGGGATGAAGAGAAGACCTCAAAAACATCTTTTGTATCACGCCCTGAGGAAGCTTCTTCGCCCTCCAGGGGGTGGCAGCTTTTCTGACAACCTCACCAAGTGTTACGCAGGAGCTCGACTTCTTCGTGATGTCTAGCCATCTCCATTGTGGGTTTTGCGCTCTTGGGCATCATTGTCTTCCAGAACCGAAAAAATGATACTGTAGTGTATTTGAATCGTGCTAGCAGTTTCGTTGCGATTTCCTTGGCTTGAATAATAAAGTGAAGATAATAATTTTGTGGATCATAATAAATGGTTGAAGGTTGTGAATAATTTCTGGTTGTTGGCAAATGTTATGAGCTTGTAAATTTTTCCTGGATAATTCAGTTCTCAAGATCCTAGTTCTTGCCACACGATCTAAATTTGAATCCAAGTGGTTTCAGGGACCATTGATTCTGCAATAATAGAGCACAATTTTTTCTGGATTAAGTGACGAGATTTGCGGAGTGGCGTTAAACTTAGGGTACGTTTTACACTGCGGTTTGACCGGTGTCAGAAGCAGCTGTGAAATTGAGAAACTGAAGAGACTTCCAAGTTGGTGAGGATAATCCAGGCCGACGTTAGACTTGGAATGGGGAAATGATGCGTCAGACTTGAATTCCGTTGCAAATTGTGGCCAGAGTCTCATGTATTGTACTGAACCAAAAAATGCTACAAATTTTGGATACTTTATTCACCTCTTTAAATATAAAGTAATATTTCTCCTTTCATGCTAGCCCTAAATCTTGTGTTAGTACACTCCTGCAGAGTGATTTCTTGTTGTGGAATTAGATGATTTAGAAAAGTATGTATAAAAATACCCGTTGAAGAATACATTTCGAAACCGTTTTTTTACAGACTGTGTGGGAGGAAGCTTGCACTTACCAGCCCGCAGTATTCAAAATTCTAATATTCTGAGATCTTCTAAGCTCGTCGTCGCAGATTTAATAGCCGACTATCGACAAGGGCGGCATGACAAATGTATAGAGCTATTTGTTAAGTCTCCTTTTAATCCTCTAGTCTTCTATATCAATTTTGAGTTCTGAAATGATAGACATGGCAATTTTCAATTATCGATAGCTTCTCACGTTAGAAATTATTTTTTAAAAATAATAACGCACTTCTTAGGTAAAGTTGAATATATGTTTTGGTGTACATTTCTAGTATTTGTAACTTTCATTTTCAGAGTTGCACTGAATTTGCTCGTATGATCGTACTTTTATTCCAACTTCTTATTTGAAGGGGAATTTTTGATTTGTCAATAAACAAAGGGTTGTCTAAGTTGTGAAATAATTCTCCGTTTCTGGAAATGACTGCAACTGGGTGGATGGGTGAGACGTGGCTGTCAAAAATTGAATTGCTAGGGAATGCGATTCGTTTAGTGTATATTATTCTTTAAACCAATTTGAAGGGTTCATTTCAAAATGAGAATAATTTTTTTTGTGCATTTAATGCAAACAGAACTCCGCTGAGAATCTATTGCAAAGACCTGTACAAATTGTTCGACATTTTATCTTTCTATTTGCGATATAATATCTTCGAATTGAAAATGGAACTCGTGGCAGGGGCATTAAATTTCTCACGTTCACGTTTCATTTTCAACGAACGAATTTTCCTAACATCATGTGGAAGCAGTAGGCTTTGCTTCTCATATCGCTATTTTGTGCAGAAATTCATGTCTAAAAATTTTGTATTCCGCTGCATTTTGCTTTACCGCAGATTTAAGCAACTTTGTTATAAAACCTTTGGTCATTCATGATTTTGGTTCCCCTATAGTTCTCAGGACCTTAAGTAGTTAACAAGTTCTCTGCCAGCGTGAAAGTGAGTTTTGCAGTTTAAGGATACTTAAATAGCAGTTGAGCTGAAAGTATCAAATTTCCTCTCGACACACTTGTTTACCAAATGACAACAAACGTGTTAATAAAGTAATATTTGGATCAACCTTTCCGTTAGTTTCTACTCGCATTTGCCACTTGAAAGCATGTTCTATTTCACGGTAAGTGATGGCGTTCCTCTGGTGTTCGAACTGTTCAAGAGAGGAACCACGAAATGAGCTCAATGCACAGAATACTCGGTCCATTTACATGAACTGAACGAGAGATTCATGTCTCTCAATAAGCAGGATGCAGGGCATCTGGCCCGCAAGACACAGCTCCTGTCTCTGTAGGCCCTTTGTGATCTAGGATGCTTTCAAGTGCACTGCCTCAAATTAGTTATTAAAGGAATTATGCTTCATGTCTTGTTCACGCTGGCAGCTGAAAGACAATGTCGAGTGCGTGGTCTTGAGATTTAGGCTCACGAAGCTTGCGCGTGTATTCCATCAATACAATTTCCTCTCCGTATTGACGAGGACGGGAAAATTCACAGTTGTTGAATATCTACTAAATTTGAAGCTGCCAATTTACGAATTTACGCTATTGTTTAATGTTTACCACTAACGTGAAGCATTTCCTCTGCTTTTTAAAATCAAAATTTGATCTGGTCAGGTTCACTGAGATAAAGTTATTATTTGTAGAAACATGAGCAAAACATGATTAACACAATTCCGGCTCAAAACATGATTCCGGTGTTGCGATTGCTATGCCTCTATTCTGAAATACGAATTACAGCTGCTTCGAAAGACACGCTAGAGATGGTTACCACTCAACATGTCTAGGGGTTCCTGATTTTCGTTAGAAAAATGTGATGATGTCTCTCTTCGTCCGCGGACCTTGAGAAATTTACGGTGAAATTTACAGCTTTTCTAAGTACCTCAACAAGGTTGTCCACGCAGTTTTGTAGCAGGCCTAAATATTATAATTTATTTTTCCTTCTATACTTTGTAAGACTTTCGCCGTAATGCCGGTACTTTGCCTAACGCGTTTTCTACGTATGAGAGCTTATATATATAGTTTGATTGGTCCAAAATATGGGTTTAATTCAAATTCAGCCTCAATTTCTCGTTCTGAAGTTAGACGTGCTTGCATACTTTATTTTTACTCTGCAGCATGGGATTTATTTATTTTTAAAATTCGAATGTGAGGGTTTTCTGTAAACACCAGTTAAATGAGTGCTCGCTTGCAGGCCCAGTACGTATAGAGAACGTGTTCAGTGAGTCCTTGCAACCGACCTCAGGTGATTGACAAGTCTTTCACATATGCTCTTCATTTCTTCTTTTAAACCACCGAAGAGCAGTCAATTCGGTGATTTCTTACGCGAAAGTTATTTTACACGACCCCCATTTTCTAAGCATGCTTTGTCGTCAGAGACTTTTCAATAAAATAAGCTATTAAAAACTTTCAGACAAGCAAAAATACGTTCTGAACAAAAGATTTGCGTTAGCAGAACGTTTTGACAGGAAAGTGAAATTAAAAATCCATGTGTACGATTTGAGCGTATCAGGCGAAATGAAAGCTTTCTGAACTGCGAAAAGTTGTGACGCTAGGTTCTTTAGTAACCTCTTTTCAAGAATTTTAATGACTAAAAACCTCTCTCAGTATACCGGGTACTCCTTACTTCGTGGCAAACCCTTGTCGATCGTACGCTATGGGGAAGACTGGTGACCCTAGGGGGACACTGTTAGGCTATTTCAGCTATAGATAAGCCTTCGGAACTTAGCTTTTCGTGTCGTCTTTTATTTCTTCATCATTTTCCCCACCTTCTTCGCTCTCTTTCTTGTCGTTTTTTCTTCTTCTTTATTCTTAACTGGCTTGTTCGATCTGTATGGTATCGTTTGTGGGAACTCACAATGTAAATGTTCAGATTCTCTCTTTTCTAGACTTCATACTAAATGATGCTTTCTCGCTCTCTTTCAATCATATATCATATAGATAATGAATGTTCAATCATGACTATAATAATATTAATAATAATTTCAATGAAATATATTTGGCATGAGTCGGTCCCTTATTTACCAAAGCAGTAACTTCATGTTCAGTTAAACAATCCAAAGGAAAGTATAGTAATTTTTATTCGTAGAACTTTTATCATAGACCTTATCTTCGTTTTAATCCATGCATACAGCTCGTATTTTAAGATTGCATCTTATAATATCTCATTCAACTGTTAGAACCATTCTAACACATATATGAGCTCAAGTATCATAAAACTGAATTACACGACTAAGCTGCTGTAGTGCCGATTATTCAGAGGACTTAACGCGTTGCTCGGCTGATCGTCACAACCACAGCTTAAAAATTTTTTTAGCAATTTAGATGATGGTGCGAAGAAGTTTAGCAAAATGTAATTTTTTCAAATTTCCTAGATCACCAGTAAGATATTTCGAATTCCTATTTCAAAATGATTGATGAATTATTTAAACGTTGGAAAATACTCATGTGACGCCAGTTGCCAAATTGAGCCTAATTCAACCCTACGATTTATGTTCCGTGGAGACATCATGCTCTTCTAACAAGGAACAGCCATCACTTCTATGAACTTTTAAAAGGTTCGGTAAGCGTGAAGGTTCGCTGGGCTTAATATTAACCTTTGTTCGTAACGACGTACGGACGTGAATAAATATTCGATTAAATCGTTTATTGCGTAACGCAATTAGGTTAAATCGCAATTTCATGTCACAATGTGACATGAAATTGCGTTCTTCGTTCATTCGACTAAATTCACAAAGCTTTCTATTTAAAGCTGAGGCACTTTGAAATGAGCTAAATTTAGTACTTGGAAATAAGAATCTTATGTTCAATTTAATGTCAATACAAACCATTGTAATCTTGTCTTCATTCATGACACGTAACTAAACATAGCTACTAGTTTATCATGTGACAATGGGTCCAGGATCTTTAGGAAAACTTAAGTTTATTATTACCCGTAGTAGCAGTAGTTTGAAATTTTAATTTCACTTTAGGTCATCGTTCGAGATCCGACGGCCGCTGCTCTCCTGTACATCGTAGGCCAGTTCCATCGGACGGGCCTGTGACCGGAGATCCCTTCTTTAATTCGTTCATTAGTGGTAAGCTCAACAAAATGAGTGGCAACCTTAACAAAAGTGTACCCGATATGTGGACTCTCGTTTGCACAAAGCGTGACCTATTAAGGGCCTCTTTTAATGAGAGCCTCGCGTGATGCTCCGCATGACGGGTCGTCTGCACGTGCTGTGCACGCGTCAGCAGCATCTGCTGATTGCTATTAGTGAGTCGTGCTGCTCTGGCGAAACTTTGAAGCTCCATTACCAGGTTATCAGTCGTTCGTCGTGTTACGTACGAGACCTTTGCGAAACGGTGAAGTAGCTTGAACTGCGTAAGAATGTAAGTTGTTCGCGGGAAATATTCCTCGGTGATGAGTGTTTTTGTCCTTTGTTGATTGCCGCTGCGGCAAAATTCCGAGCTACATTTCGGAAAAACATCGCTGATGAATTAGATTAACTCATCAGAAAATTTTACCAGAGACAGCTAGTGACATTGCTGTGCAACAGTCTTCATACTTCCGTATTTGGTTTAGCTGCAGCTCTCGAGGCGTGTTCTTGTGTGTACCAAACTCTGCTATGAATCATGCAACAAGGTAAATCTTCTTTTAATTTTCCACTATTTCGGAATAAAAATCTAGAACACAACGGTACTCTGAATACAATTGCGTGCCTATATCGAAATTTCTTCGCTCAGATAGCAGAGACCTTGAAGATTTTGATTTGTTCAATACTCGTGTTACGTTAATGAGTGTTTCCGTGTTATGATCTCCTCCCCTCTTCCCCTCATGAGAACAGGCAAGCGCTTCCCTGTCAACTGAGTGTAATGAGTGGGCCTGACCCTTCCATACCCCCACAGTGAGCATCTCCCGTGAGGGGCGTTCGGTCCAGTAACGTTGGAATGTTTGTAAAAATGTTACCGAGATCCTAAAAAAAAGCTTAAATATCACAATAGATGATGGGTGGTTTGAAATTTTCTATGATCTTCGATAGGCTGCATTACTTTATGTCATAAGGTGCAGGATGTACGATACCATCTAGAATAAGTGCACATATTCTCTGTATGAAGATACAATTAATGATTAACGATATGGTAAAATTATGCAAGATGAAGCATAATAACTTCAATATCATTCCACGTAAGAAAGTTGTCATAAAATATTTTGGTTTGTGAATGTAACACAAATCATAAATTTTTACTCAAAATTCTTCATGAGTGTTTCTGAGAAATTTTTCTGGCGATAGGACCAGGAGGTGGCCGTGTGCTCCTTTCCAAAATTTGCATGCGAAGGCACTTTAGACAAGATAATCGAAGTGCATAATTGTACGTGCACAATCGATCAAGACGTCCGTGCTCGTCAAAAGCAAAAGTTCAACATAAATACATGTTGAAATTTTTGAAGTTTTTATGCATGTTGAAATTTGAACGCCTGCTCATCGTCGTTATGGCGCAATCCTACATAAACGTATTTATATTAGACGTGAATGTATCAAACTCAGTGTATTTTATTTCATAGTTTTCTTAGACGTCAGTTGAACAGAAAGTAAGAGAATACCAGTTAACTCACCTGTACATACGTCTTGTTGCAGAGAACGTACGTGTCAAGGGCGCTGTGCCATCTTCGCATCTAAGTAAGTACTGGCTACACAGCTCTGAGTCTTGGTTTAATTTCAAATCCATTTAGTGACATGCGATATCTTTTCGAACGTGAAACTAAGATAGTCTGCCTGCTAGCTTGATTTGGAAAATGCCCTCACGTGCTAGAGGAGTTTCGTATCGTTCGGAATTTCTCTCATTGCAAGTTACGTGAAGCTGAAACTTTTTTGAGTGCTGAATGTAAAATGAGGTGGTACATGTAGTACGATGTGCCATTTATGAAGCAACCTGTTCGTGACTTATCTTAATTGATGCTTTGATAAATTCGGGATTGTTTTTTAGTTATGTATGAATATTCGATAATGCAGTTCTTCATCATTGAAGATGGTGTACCTTCGTAGTGCTTGAAAATTGTATCAAGTTATACGCCAGAATAATGACGTACATACTTTCTGAATTCATGAATTTAATTATCACCATAAGAGTAGGAAAAGAACAATATTTTCTCAGCCTTTTCCTAAGCCAGTCATCACCTAAGCCAGTCATCACCTGAATCTCCACCTATAATTTTTTTTCCCCACAAAATAACCGCAGTTGGGTTATACTTCAACTTCAAATAAAATATTCATTTTAATTTCTTAGATGAGCTGTATTGAACATACTAAAATTTTAATGCATGCGCATCGTAATTATAACGCACACATGCATAAACGTATTTATAGTTGACATGAATGAGTCAAACTCGGAGGATTTTAATTCCTAGTTTACTATAAGGTCGATTTTATTTATTTATTTTCTGTTTCAATGCAGATTTTGGTGCCTTTCGCAAACATTACGTTTACTATAAGACACAGTTTTCTCTGGTTCACAGTTTTCTATCTAGCTTCCTTTACGTCGTTCTAACGAGACTCTCCTCAAATGGAGACATATTGGTCCATATTGGTCCGCTCATAGCAAAAAAAATAACAGCATGATAAATTTTTAGCAATAATACATCAAAAATAAAAGCTCCGCGTGGAGAATTTAGCTGTATTAATTTTCAGACAAACTTCCGGTCATCCGAGATGGGCTGTGCTTCCCACGGTTGATGTGCTTATTCTTTGCTGCGCATCGCAGGAATGCGGGAGTTCCGTCAGAATGGTTTTCGCAGAGGGGAATTACGTCGCTGCGCATTTGTTCAATGAATTTACTACGCTGACTTGTGGGGCTATTGACACTCCTGTTGTTTTTGCACACGGAAATTTCTGCAATCTTTTAATACGAAAACTTTAATTGGAATAGAAGTAAACAATCTTTTGCCTTGATAAATGATTCACGTGTGACGGACATTCATTCTATTCATTTAACGCTTATTTTTCGGGGAAAAAATTTCAATACTCGCATCCTGACTCAAAATTTTTGTCATTTAAATGTGCGTTACTTGGTTGCAATGAGCGCGGACAGAACGCCAGGGCTAATCATTTCCGCGTTCTGCTCTGCGTCGTCGGAATGCGGGAGCACAGAGCCGGTCGCAGTTCTCACGACGTGCAGCGAGCGTCGGACGCAGCACGCGCCGCCTCGCTGATCATTTCATTAACTTTAAACTCCACAACCACCAAACTATTTCAGCGATAAGGCTACACTTAGCTCTGTGCGGAATACCACCCGTGCCCTTACGTGTGTAAGCCATGAGACGGCATTTACCTCTCTACGAAAAGTGCAAGTGGAGCGCATGGCGCTGTTAGTCAATGAAAGGTTAAGGCATCACTGCGAGGCGGCATTTTTTATGGACCCTAGATGGAAGCCAGACCAGATAAGAAGTAAGGTAGTGTCAAGTATTGGAAATGTATGTTTATATTTTGTTGGAAACAGTGCCTCTAATGTCATCCACTGGAATAATGTAGCGATGAGATTTAAAAATGGAATATGCCTTTAGTCTTTTAAGGAATTCCAGCACACCATGGTTACGTACCTTTCGTTTACAGAACAGCATTTTTTCACCGAGAGAACAATATTTTTCATTGAAATTTAATTAGTGACATGTACATGTAAATGGCACACCATCAACTAGTTTCTAAAAAAAATCCGCGTATCTTATTGAGACGTGAACTTCAAGCATTAATTGGTTGAGTCAGAGAAGATGTTTAACGGCTAAGAAGGAGCCGGGTCAGTGATGTTCTGTAGTGTAACTGCTATTGTGATAGAAATCTCCTAAATGAATTATTTTAGAGATGTAACTTGCTAAAATAAAGATGGGAGTGTTTTTGTGAAATCAGGGCATTTTACTGAAATACGCTTACTGCTGAAAAGCTGAGTTGAAGACGCGTGTTAAATTAAAGATTTCAGTTCGCTGGCAGTACATGTTTCGAGCTCCACGAGTCTATGTTAGGAATAGAGGAATGAGGATTATTTGTGATATTTGATGGGGATATTTTCGGTTATTACGTTAACTATTTTTCTTTCACGAATGAGAAAACACATCCGTGCATTTATTGAGACAATGATAATGACAACACGGTGAAAGCCACTATAAAGGCTTTCTTCGGACTGACTTACACTGTGAATTTGTAGACGCTTTCAAATTTTGTATACTGCCAGTGGTAGTGCTCCAGTGTTTTTGTAAAAATATTGTTCGATTTACGGCTTAGCATGCCATGGGTCCAAAATTTTCGTTGTTTCGTCCCTTGAAAACGCAC
>VOMN01101522.1:0-12755 GCA_014899125.1 Orchestia grillus
CTCTCTTACTCTTCTCAATTCTCCCGCATGTTTCCGGCATTCCGACTCGCGTCGTAAAATTCGTCTTAATAACCCAGCGCGCGCCCGTGAGATGCGTTCGTTCCGACCTGCATGCTGAGCGGCCTCACGCGTTCAGGCGGCCTGTCAGGTCTAACTATCACGTGCGTGGGTGAGCTACTTAAACCTAAAACGAACAACTTGTTTTTGAAGGGAATAAAATTCGGCGAAAGCAGGAGTTTCCATTTTGCTGCCTTATGTGGATATTCGCCCTAGTTTAGAATGACTGACAATTTGAGGCTAGACTGTGTTGGGTATTTCTGACGTTCCGGGCAGTATTTAAAGGGTAAGAATGAGACGAAGCCGATATTGATTAAGGACTAAGAGACAAGGGTAGAATCAGTTCAGCAGCAACAAGCAGGAGCAAAATTATATCACTAACAGTAAGTCCAAGGAATATTACCTCAACTTCAATGAGTCCCACTGGAGCAACATGAACTCAGTACTAGTAAGCCAGCGCAGAATTTGCAGGCTCACGGCAACTCTAAGCAACATCCAGCGCAGATTAGAATTTTTTCTTTAAATTAGGCACGGTGTGCAGGCACGGTAGAATTTAAATACGATCCACAACTGAGTTTGGCAATGTCGGAAGTGACGTAAGTCCACGACAGGCTTCGTATGCAGAGCATTAGTACTGCCGTCTTGGATATTATTTATTGACATATGGACGTACAATGTGATGATGCTGATGGTGCGCAGGTGTGTACTGTCGGTATTATGATACTATCGTATGTTATGAGCGCGTTAATATCGTCTCATATAAAGTAAAAACATGCCGGTTCGATGAGTTAGTGAGATATGAAGCTGCAATAACACTGGGCGACAGGAAACACTTGGGCACGGTGTGCTGTAACACTTGGGCACGGTGTGCAGTAACACTTAGGCACGGTGTGCAGTAACACTTGGGCACGGTGTGCTGTAACACTTGGGCACGGTGTGCTGTAACACTCAGGCACGGTGTGCAGTAACACTTGGGCACGGTGTGCTGTAACACTTGGGCACGGTGTGCAGTAACACTTGGGCACGGTGTGCAGTAACACTTAGGCACGATGTGCTGTAACAAACAAGAGACGCAGCTCTGCAGGCCCGGGATGTGCCGCCAGTGATGGCAAGAACAAATGTAAATGAGCTTGTGCTCACGCAGAGGTTTTTATGATCCCCCCCAGGGCGAGTTTGAACTTTCCCGTGCAAAAAAAATGATGAACAGGAGACATGAGGGAGATAGAATCTACAAAGCAAAAAATTTCAGGGGAAGTTCACAGCGAGGCGCCAAGAAAGTTTCCCTAAAATAACGAAGCTCATTGTATTATATGTTCTAGATTCGCAAGAACTCACTAAAAAGCGGAAGAATCTAAGTAAAATTCTAGCGGGGTGCTCCGAACAAATACTTCACACGTGATTATGGGATGTAGGAAATCCCAATCAAAATTACTTACTTTGTTCAGCTCATTTTATTGATCAGAGAATCTGGGTATTGAATTCTGCTTGAGGTAACGACGAAACAGTCCCTTGCAGCATGTCAGGATCCCAATATGAAGTTTAGGGATGGTTGTAAGGGAAAAATACTGAGAGAAACCTTTGTCCAGTTCTAAAAATATACGCAAATGAAAAACTGCCCACTAGATATAAAAAACTGGTCATCTTAAATTGTGTCTGCCTGGAAATGAAGGTGAATTCTAGGGTAAGTTTTTAGCGACTGTTTGGAGAAAGTTACCCTAAGGGCGATAATGAGCTTTTCACTATGATTTAAAGAGGCCGGAATGATACCCCCAGCTACGCCAATCTAGTCCCGGGTAATTGAACAACAGCTTAGCTAAATCTATATCCAATAAATCTCACGGATGTCTGAGACTCAAAAAAACAGTATAAAATTCAACAAAGAACATGACAGCTTCGCTTCGCTCGGAATTTCGCACTGACTTTCTCAAGCAATGGCCTTCACTTCTCATTTTAGAAGATCAGAACGTGTGTTCTATTTTGTGGTACATTAAATTATATGTACACGGATAAATGCGTTCCGTTCGTCAGTATTTACATGATTTCGAAGGCAACTGCAGCAGTGCACAAATATCAAACAACGATGTACAAATACCAGGGAAACCCCGAGCGATTCAACGTGAACATCAAGTGCAAAATGAAGATAAATTCAACCCATGAATGCAGTGACTCATAATTGCTATTATAAAATTGTCTAATGTTGTGTCTCTGAACGCGTCCAGAACCAAATCCCAAAAGCAGGCTCGAGAGAATGCAGCGAAGACGTTCCTTTAACGTGGTTAAAACGTCATAATTCTCTTCTCGACTTAGAGCCGCCCAAAAAAAATCTTTGAGCTGAAGTGTGATGGACCTCACGCACTCGACGCTATGACGCGTCACTGTAGTCAAGCATGGCGCTACATTTTCACGACGTTTATTTTGAGCATCTCGTATAATTTGTAATTCAGAAAATTTTAACTGGCTCGAGAACTTGGAGACATAAATAGGAAATTCATCCGTTAACGTCCGTCAAATATTTCAGAATTAGGATCATTATAATGTATCGAATCGGGCACTTCCTCGTAATAAAAAATATACACATGTACTAGAATTCATGTAAATTACAGTATCATGTATAAAAAATTAATATATTTTCAAATAAAAGATTCAAGGTTTTCAAAAGTTCCAGAATTCTTCATTCACGCCGGCTCCTCTTCACTATAGGATCGGTCTGTGACCTTAGAGAGTAATGCAGGAATTGGTACCCACCGTCACTGATCCTCGAAAATCTCAAATCGCATTAGACGTCCGGCCGACTTGTGGCTAACATTTACAATCTCGTCTTGACTTTCATGAGAATATTTTCTACATTAGATTTCAGGACCTACTCGTGTGCTGTACTGTGTAAGAAAGTTATTATTTGCTTCGTGGAGCCTTGCGTGGAGAATTAGGCGCTCTACTGAGTACACATACTTCATGTGTGTACACATACTTCATGAGTGTACACATACTTCATGAGTGTACACATACTTCAAGAGTGTACACATACTTCATGAGTGTACACATACTTCATGAGGCTCTGCCACATGCCACACGTACCATTCGCTACATCATGATCGAGGCAGGTTTGTCAGACAGTGAAAAGTGTACAGCGTTGATATCATTAATGGTAATAACTGCATTATTAGAAAAAAATAATTTTTGCGGTTGACTATTCTAATAATAATAATAAATGTAATGACGATAATAATAGACGAAGTGTGATGAAAATAAACATAAATACACGGCGGCGCATAAGCAACGCACAATTTTAAAAAATTAATAAAGAAAAAAGTATGAAAGGTAAAGAGATTTAAATAATTGCAAACGATAGAGAAACTCTTAAAGTTTATTTGCATGTCGTATCATGTCTGCCGATACCCAGTGTATACTTTTTTCTTTATTAATTTTTTAAAAGGGTGCGTTACTAATGCGCCACCCTGTATATCATCAGTTCGCTGTCGCAAGTGTGGGTGATGGTACGAATTGCGGTAGGGCATTGCTGACCCGGCTGACAGTTTGAGAAGTTGTATTCTGGGTTTTGCAACATGAAAATATTTAGGGAGAACGAATTCTAACGACTATTTGAAGTTCGAGAGCTACCATCCTATGGCGGCAAAACCCTCTGTAGCGAAATGTCTTGAGGGTCAAGGTTACAAATGCTGCTCCCCGGTTACAAATGTCTTGAAGGTCAGGGTTACAAATGTTGCTCTCCGGTTAATTATGGAGATAAAAATCCCGAGCCAGAAATATTCTATCAACGAAGAATTATCTAAAGAAACTATTAGAATCATGTAAATGTAAAAACTAAACCGGAAGAGAAGAGAGGGAGCGCGACCAGACTAAACACAATTCGGCTCCCTGCATCGGAGGAACCACTTAAACATTCAATCGATTATACATATAATTATTTAGAAAACGTTCGAGCCGGCGCAGCCCTAAAATACTCGGCAGTCTAACTGAAACAATAGCCAATAAAATCGACTAAATCATCTAAACTAATGCAGAGGATTAAATTAACTGCAACGGTTGTGCTAACGGTTGTATGGGACAAGCCCGTAAATACGTGGAGAGACTAAGCGAACATTGAAAAAATATTAATAAAAATTAACCTTATTCTCTCGTTAATCAACATTGTAATGAAAATTACAATCAAATGAGGTAAAAAAACCTGAAAATTTTAATAACTGGAAGTAATGTTAGAACAAGATAACTTTTATAAGCGTTTTACTGCCATAATAGCTAAAATTCATACGTATAACAGACATGTCAAATTCTCCAACACGACGGGACTCGTAACTGCATTCGCCAAAAATGTCACGATAAATTTCCTCTTATTTACGGTAAATTTGACATGAAATAATGTTTTCAGTATCACTGATACGGACTGCCTTCTCTGACATTCTCACTGATTCGAAATAAGGACCCGGGAATTTTATCCTATCTAAATCCTTGAGAGCGTGACAGAGAGACGGACAGACCAAGTTAGCAAGCAAGCAACAATGGGCTATTATTATATGTATCGTTTGTTGCTTGCTTGGGTGCTCGGTTGGTCTCTCCGTGACCCTCTCCAACCTCGCTGATACGTGGCAGTGTCATAGATAAAACACTGAATAGAGTATCGTAAGTGAATTCAATCTAATGAAAATTAAATGTTTTATTTGATCACAAACGATGAGACAGTATTTTTGTTACCGTAGTTTGGTTTTTAAAACTTGATTTCAAAGAAAATGATGTGAAACATTTGTGACCCATCACATGTTTCACTTGAGAAATACCATTCATTTTTAGAGTAAACTAGGCAATCCGTAACCCGGTGGGTCAAATGAAATTTAAAATGAATGAATCACAACAACGTTTTTATGGATTTGTATTCTACCTTGATTAAATATTTCTTAGAACTCAGTGATTTCTGAATATTTTTACAGAATAGCAGAATTCGCTGTAATCCACAAGGCCTTAACAGGGCACGGAGTTATTTCTGCAGGGCAGAATTTTAAGAAATCTTCAGTCGGTAAGCAGACAACCGGTGACCCGTTGAGTCAAATAAAATTTCAATCATGAATTGCTAATAAATAGGTTAATGAATTTTTTTAAGACAACGCTCTTTTAATTGCAACATTCTTTGAGGTAAGTTTTTTAGTGGCAGAATTTTAAGAAATCGGTAAGCAGACGCAAAATTCAGTCGGTAAGCAGACGCAAAATTTAATGAAAACATTAGAGGTAGTCTAGCGCATCGATTTTAAAAGCGTAAATACTGATAGATACGTTCACAATCCGCTAAAAACTCTTCGCGAAAACTCGGCTCTCAAAGGCAAACCGGATCCAGAAATATATCCTGTGCTGTTAAGTCGGTACCTACAATACAGGATTAAACGAAGAGTATAATTTCGAATATCTCAGAGCCGACAGACAGACAAACGATTCAGCCCCTTTCTCATTCTCGTATCCACTTTGCTAACTTGCCCGACTTAAATTCCTTTCTTTTACATGGCATAAGTGTATATTTTCTCCTCTATTAGTATGAGTAGGAAACAAGTTCTTTCTTAGGCAAACTATTTTCTCTTCTCTGCACGGTTTCAAGCGAGCAAACAAGCAAACAAACAAGACGACCAGAGTTTTAAGATTATTTAGATAGATAGATATAGCACGATGCATCATTTTTTACAGATATAAGAATAAAAACCAGTTGGTGTATCAACAACTTACCTCGCAAAACATTCTACAACAGTCGAAGGACTCGTCCTCAAAAAAGGGCCCGAGGAACATGAAGAACGGCGCGCGGAAACTGAGCTGCGGCGAGCGCACGCTTTTTGACTCGCGACGCCTCAGTTCCCGAGGTAGTTTGACTTGGTATCCGCGATACAGAAGAAAAATAATAACAGCGGTTCTTTTTGACAGTGTCTAGACATGGACACAGCAAAAAACGCTCTGGGTCGAGAAATTTCACCCAAGAAGAGCGCCAGATTGAAATTTTCACTTCGATGAGCACCAAATATGTAAGGTAGTGTCAGTTTAAAATGAACATGAAAGTTTCACAGAGAGGAAAGTATGCTATGACTTCGCTAATTTTAGCCTTTCCGTCGCAGCTAACGTATCATTCACGTTCATTTTATGGTAGACTGCTCTGCGACTGTCAACTGCACGAGAACATGGTGATTCGAGTGAGTGATGGCTGCTAGAGGCTGTTCATAGCAAGATGTTAAACGTTCTCCCTGGCACCCTCGATGAAATTTCTGTCCCGTTGAATTAGACTTGTAATTTAAGTAAAAATAAACTTGCACTTGAGTAAGGAAATTACTTCGATTGCGTAACAAAGATTTTTCATCAGGCATTTTAGCAGGAGAACCGTAATGCGGCAAACTGTATCACGTTTGATCGATAAATTAAGCAGTGAAGAGCTAACCATTTTAACTAGCAGGCACCACTTTTTACGGTACCAGTAGAAGAAGAGGTACAAATGTAGAATACTGATATTAATTTGGAATACCACACTATATGGTATTGTATGTAGGTGCTGCACTTGAGTAGAAAGTACCAGAAACGGTGAACCGTCACGTATTCCGCTGGTCCAGCTTGTTCTGTTGAAGGTTATGACTTACGAGGAGAGAGATTTTAAAATTTTCAAGATGAATCCAGGTTTTCTCGGTAAGTACAAATTAATAAGTAGCGTACAAATTTTCATCTTCATGGACATGGAACATATATTAGTTTAGAGCATTAAAGTAAACAGTCATGCATTTATTGCACGTGAAATGTGCATGTTTGGAGGTAACAACTGTCAAAATGGCGGCGTAACTTGCATGGAATCCTTGTCAAGGTCGATGTACAAAGTGCCTGTCTTGCTGAATAAAGTTTCCAGCAGCTACAGGGCGAGATGGAAAAACGGGAACTTTTGAAAAAACATTGAAAATAGAAAAAAGTTCCATCAAAAATATTTTTTTGGCAGCTGTTGAACCACTACTACTTGCCTTTTAAGACGCTGTAATTTAAATTATCAATGATTGAAAATTACGTCCTGCTGCTGGTGTGCTCTACGTATGCATTCTTCCAATCTGCTCTCGAAGTTCCTCATTGATTACTGCAACATCTCAACTGGGATACCAAATTTCATCTTGAATTCATTGTTTCAATTCATCCAGGTTTTTCTGGCCGATTCGTATAGACTCAAATTGAAACAAAGAATTCAAAAGGAAATTTTTGGTATCCCAGCTGAGATGTCGCAGCCACCAATGTGAGGAGCCCCCAGAGTAGATCGGAAGAATGTATACGTAGAGACAGACGCCATCTACCGGACGTAATTTCCAAACGCTGATAATATGAATCATGGTCTGTTGAAAAAGAAGTTGTACTGGCTCAATTAGTGTCAATAACATTTTTTTGTTGGATTTTTTCTATTTTTAGTGAAGCATTCAGAAGTTCCCATTTTTCAGCGCTACTCCCTTCAGCGCTCCTAGCGGCCTGCGTGGCAAGTGCGCGAGACGAGGACGCGTGCAGGGGAGCTGGCTATGACGAAGGGCGTTACATTTGTGATTAGTGCAAGTAAAAAACTCTTTTATATCTACAGTATATTGTTATTCGCTCAATTATATATTATTCTCAGCTGTCAAAATAATAGAATATGTCAATTTTTAATTCAAACTAATAATTATGAATTTATATGATGTTATTAGGGGTAGTCCATATATGTACCCCCTTTTCCCAAAAGAGAAAATGTCCTCTCCTCAAAATAAAGTTTCTCATTCGTTTCGAGTCGCCTTACGAAACCTGTGTCTCAGCAATTATTCAAGGTTTAGTGCATTTCCACGTTGTACAGCATTTCTCAATCATTTCTTTTTTGTTGAGTTAACATTAACGGAAAACAGGATAGTATTCCATATTTGTACCTCTCCCTCTATTAGTAATGTTTGAATGAATTGAATAGGTATTTAGATGGGCAACATCAGCACCTAGTAAATTCGTAAATTTCAGAATAAGTATTTGTCAACAAAACAAAGCGAACCATCAAATCTTTAACTTTAAATAAAACCTTGGTAAGCATCGTACATCTCGTCAGTTTCACTAAAAACTAGCTGGCCCGATTAACAAGCTGCTGAAGTGTCACAAATTAGGGCTGAACCGCTTGCTGAAGCGTGGTAGCTCTCCTGCCAAGCGTAGGACATGCCCCACCCACACCGCTCATGGCGGAGAAAGCGTAGCAAAAGAGCGGCGAAATGCGCAACATCGCGCTGACGACAGACGCACCCGACTGCGAAATGGTTGAGGTCTGAGGTACGCACGAGCTTCTGTGCGCTCGTAACACGGCCTCTAAACTCTACGATCGGTGTCCAGTGAGACTAATTAAGGGCCTTCGATGTTAATTACATTTTTAGCCGGGTGTTGGAAAACCAGATATCTTAAATTCTTTCTATAGATATGTATGTTTGTTTCAGAATAAATACATTTTCTCACGCAAATTTCGCAATGTTGAATTAAATTTCAAAGTAGTTTTATAGTGAAATTCAGGTAAAGGATATGAAAGGAGTGATTGAAAAACGTTAGGTATAATGAGCTTTTCTCGGTAAATTAATTCAAATTCTTCAATTTAAATTTAGTTTGGATTGCATTGTTTAATCATTAGGGACCACCCAACAGCCCTTCATTTAGGTTGAGAATTTTCAAATCAGCATATCAACAACCATAACACCGAATACCATAACTCTTAACAGCCGTGACATTAAAGAGCCCCAGCACTAGGTAAACAGCCACAAAACTAAACCCCCATAACGCTAAGCAGCTGTATAATTTAGTAGCTATACCACTAACTAAATAGCCCCAAAACTAAACACCCATAATGCTAAGCAGCTATATAATTAAGTAGCTATAACACTCAGCACCCACAACTACCAAAAACACAGCTACAAACACGGAGCAGTTCGTGCTGGGCGTGGTGGGTCTATCAGCTGCCCCTCATTGGCTCTCTCGCACGGCCGCCAGATGACGGCGGTAACCTGAGGCTGATGGTGCTAAGTATTTTTGTGAACTCCATCGTCTGTAGTAAGGTGAGATGTTCGGACAATTTAGGGATTAAAATTAATTGAAAGCGGAATACATGTAGATGGGGATTTTGTAAGTTTCACTTTCATCCGTGAGAGTAATAATAAAGAGTGCAGAAACTAACTTCCTATCGAAAATGGAATAAATTTTGAATATAGACGCCCACACAATGACGCTTCATGAAATGCCAATACGAACACGACATACCTTCAAAACGGCAATTTATACTTTACGTCGATATCTTTCAAACGTGAAATACTTTCAAGAATACTCTGATTAAACTGGCACAAAACAACCAGCATTCCAGTCACCGCTCGATCCCTGGATCAAATAACATATTTGTTCTGAATTATATTCAACAGGGCAAGAAATATTAGAAGATAAACATTTCATCCGAGGACCTGAAGGCCATTTCTCTGCCCCTGAAGTGGAACACAACACGAACGCACTCCCAGGTGCTAGACCGACGGTGCTAGGTAGTCCGTTTATTGATAGATTCATACTTACAGATGCATTCTTTGTGCAATGTATGTCAATGTGAAAGTAGATGGCGTCGAATAGCTGCGTTCGCTGCGTTATGCGAAAGTTCGATTTCAAATGATCATTCGGTGACAAGATGTAATGATCAATGTCATGTCCTCGGTGTCGCTGTGCGCGATGGTCGAGGTATCGATGGTGTGGTGAGGAGTGATGGAATCATGGAATGCTGATTTCGTTGTCTGGGGCCACAGGACACGGCTAATAACCTAGAAATGAACCCCTCGCCACGTCTTTGTTACGATTTGCTATTGTATTCCGACACGAGAGCTTGAACCCTGTGCATGGGGAGCGACTGACGCCGATGGCATAAAAAAGAACCTTTATTAATTCCAACACGTTTTACCGTAGGGTTTTCAATGCCTTACAACTACTGGTGGGGTGAGGGATGTGTGATTTAAATTTCCTTTTCCAAGAAAGTACTCCCTGCTAACGTGAAAATTCCCCGACTGAGCCGAGATTTGAACCGTGATCCTCTCGGTTACGAAGCAATCACGCTAGCATTACGCCATGGAGCTCATGGCTTAATTAAGGCTTAGTTTTTGGGTCCACATTTCAAGGATGAAACGAGCATAAACTGTGCAGTTGTTTTAAGGAAGAATAAATACTAGTCAAATAATAAAAAAGAAAAGTTATAACGAAAACACGCAAAAGGACATAATAACAGTTGAAAATGTAATTAGTTAATCATTTAATTTTGGCTCTAGAATAGAGAAATGTGAGCTAGGAGGGTGGAATTCAGTCGGAAAGTTTTAATGCTGTTGCAACTCTAATTACCGTCAGAATTAATTAATAGCAATTATTATTGTATACTTATGAATGCTCTAAGGCTGCTCACCAATTCTCAGGGATATGAACTGAATTGATGAGTAACGCTCAATCGCTTTCCACGCAACAGTCTAGGTGAACGAGTGATAAAAAATTTTTTTAACGATATCAAGCCGTCAAATTAGAATAATTCGTTTATCAACCTAATACAATACAACACAATTAGAATGAAATAAATTTTTAATTTTACTCACTAACACTCTAATTTCTTGTGAAGGATAAATCAAAAAGATCTTCATATATGCTGCAGATATTTAATATCATTCTCTGTGATTGCAGAACTAGACTTTACGACTAATTTCTTACAATCCATAATTGACTAAGCAAAAGATGTATACCAGACTTGACGTTTGATCCAATTCCAGAATTTAATTCCGTTTTTTATACCTCCATTATTAACGGAGAAATTAACGTTATTAACGGAAATTTCCTCCGTTATTAACAGGAGAAATTTTCATTCATTTCAATACACATAACCTTCTCCCACACCGCTGCCATGTTTCTCATCGACCTGGTGACCGACTACAGTGGCAGAGCGCGCTGGCTCGTCAGGCGAGTGGCGGACTGAAGCCAAAAGGCTGCAAGAAAAGCAATCTGTCGGCGCAAAACAGAAGCGCAGATCTCGTCCGCTCGCTGATGCCTGCAAAGGAGACATGGATGCCCTGAAGCAGTTCCTCTCTCTCCAACCGTCTATAATTTGAGCATCTATAATTGCAAAGGAAACTGAGCTGCGATGGAAGGCTTGGCGATGGCGACACCGGCTTTTGGAGACACCAGCGCCCCCAGGCAAAAAGATCACGTGCTCTGAGATCTCTTCTAGGGAACTTGGTGATGACTTCATTCCAGGTCATTAGGAGTGACATTATCTAGCAACTCAAAGAGAAATTAGAGGGCCAGCCTTTTTGTAACTTCAGGGTTATTATATTCACGCGAAGCGAAAATGACTTCTCAAGTCAAACGTCCTCACGAGAATTAGATATATTTCCGCCCTCATAAAATTCTAATTTGGAATGAATCGTTCATTCTGAGAAGCTCATCTTACTCAATGAGTTTTTATTTCGTATTCTTGCGTTACTGGGAGATCATTCCAACTGAATTATATATATCGTCTCACTCCAACACTGCTTTCATTTACAGTTTCTTGAACAATATTTCAAAAACAAATTTTGCATTCGAGGAATAGAGAAATTTTCTGGCTGGTTCTCCGGGTCATGAATTCATGAGAAATTTTGATGAATAAGAGCCATGTGCCACGAACAGTCCCCATAACACGCAGCTTCCATTGCCATCGTGGTGCTTTTTGTTACTCCACGAGGTAATTCTACAGAAGTCGTCGCATATTTTACTTAAGAAAATAAGAGACAAAGCGCTCCTCATCTTAATGAGGACAAATATTTGCGGATCTTGCTTTAGTTCCACTTTTTCATCGAAGTCTGGTTTTCCCACCCCTAGGATTGTTATCGCCGTTCTTGCAATTGCAGCTTAGACTCTTTTTCGATTCTGTAGACAATTTTCGACGTAATTCAATGGTACACGTACGTTATCTGAAATCGTTCTTATATCAGACTTTACTATCAGTAAAGCGCGAAATATAACCTCCTATCACCTATACCTATGTTATGTTACCTTTAGAAGAAAACGCGACTTGATATCAAGATCAAACGATTGAGATTATTTTTGAGAATTGAAACTGAGAGAATCCCCTCCTGGCCGTTGCTTGCGTTTCCACTCAGAACCTGCATTGTGAGACACAGCGTTTTTTCTTGACACGTTACAACGGCTTGGCGTACAATGAGTACTAGAGGTGCCTTTTTGTACATATTGTTTTCATTCATCATTTATTTTTCATTAAATTTCATATAAATTACTATGAAGGATTATATATGTATTAGTACATGTATATATATGTACAATAAATACAAATGACACAAAAGATTACCGTTATAATCTGGTAGCTTGCAATGTAATCTCAGAAGGTTCTCTGTCTCTATGTTATCTTCTAAATCTGCACTGCCACAGAGATGCGTGTACGGTTTCGAGGAAGCCCTCTACAGGTTCCGATAAAGATGAAAATTTAATGACACCGTATTTTGCCGATATCATGAATATCTTGAAAATGTTTGGGCCTTCATACCTTGGCCACACTGGGGTACTGCCGCTTTGTGTGCATGGTGTGCCTTCACATATCAGCGAGCTGTTGAATGAGACCGTTTCCTTCCGCCGTCTGATTATTGTGAGGCAAAGGAGGCCTATCAGGGATAGTTTGTTGAAAGTTATCCAGC